>JABUQX010109626.1:10000-32500 GCA_015478945.1 Trachelipus rathkii
ATTCCTATTTCTTTTTTTTTTTTTTTTTTTAAAAAGGTTCAAAGTTTGTAAATTTAATTTTCACTTCAATATCGCATTTATATCATCTGTTTGAGGCATTTGATCTAAGGGATATAAAGGATGTATGATTAACTCATTTGGATTTCAGTTAATTGACCTTGAAAGTTAAAGTGGAATTTAATTTGTTTAATTATACATTTATAAATATTTGTTTGCGCATGTATTCAAAAAGTATTAAAAAAATATATGTAAATAAAGGGGAATAGAAAAGCTAATGAAAGAAAAGGAAAAATATTGTAATAATCGAGCACACCAACAGTAATAAATAACAACAACAACAACACCCGTTAAAAACAGATTAAAACAAGTTAAAAACCAGGTAAAAAACCAGGTAAAAAAAATTAAAAAACATTAAACCAGTCAAAACACCAAGTCAAAACCAGTTAAAACATTAAAACGCAGATATAAGTTTTTTTAGTTATATATATATATATATATTAATATATATATTATATATATATATATATTTATATATATATATATATATATATATTTATATAATATATATTATATATATATATATATATATATATATTTAAAATATATATATATATATATATATATATATATATATATATATATATAGTATATATATATACTATAATATATAAATATATTATATACGGTTAATCGTACATTATTATTATCGTTAACATTCTGATAGAAATATATTCCTATTTCTTTTTTTTCTATTTTTTTTAAAAAAAGGTTCAAAGTTTGTAAATTTAATTTTCAATTCAATATCGCATTTATATCATCTGTTTGAGGCATTTGATCTAAGGGATATAAGGGATGTAGAGTTAACTCATTTGGATTTCGGTTAATTGACCTTGAAAGTTAAAGTGGAATTCAATTTGTTTAATTATACATTTATAAATATTTGTTTGCGCATGTATTCAAAAAGTATTAAAAAAATATATGTAAATGAAGGGGAATAGAAAAGCAAATGAAAGAAAAGGAAAAATATTAAAATATATCGAAGCAACACAACAGTAAACAACAACAACACCAACACCAACCACCAACACCAACACAACACCATTAAAACCAGTTAACCAGTTATAACCAGTTATAACCAGTTAAAGACCAGTTAAAAACCAAGTTAAACGCAGAATATACGCAGATATAACCAAGATATAACCAGATAAAACCAGAAAAAACCAGATATAAACAGTTTAAACCAAGTAAAAACCAGGTTATAATCAAGTTATACGCAGTTAAAACCAGTTAAAACCAGTTAAAAACCCAGTTAAAACCAGTTAAAACCAGTTAAAACCAGTTAAAACCAGTTAAAACGCAAGATAATAACCAGAATATAACCACGTTAAAACCAGTTTTAAAACGCAGTTTAAAACCAGTTAAAACCAGTTAAAACCAGATATAACCAGATATAACCAGATATAACCAGTTATAACCAGTTATAACCAGTTATAACCAGTTATAACCAGTTAAAACCAGTTATAACCAGTTAAAACCAGTTAAAACCAGTTAAAACCAGTTAAAACCAGTTAAAACCAGTTTATAACAGTTATAACCAACATATAACCAGTTAAAAGCAGTTTAAAACCAAGGTAACCAAGCTACCAGTTAAACCAGTTACAACCAAGTTTATAAACCAGTTAAAACTCAGTTATAACCAGTTTAAAACCAAAGTTAAAACCAGTTAAATACCAGTTAAAGCCAGTTAAAACCTTATGTTTTAAAACGCAGTTTAAAAAACAAGTTAAAAACCAGATTAACCAGTTAAAACCGAGTTAAAACGCGGATATACCAGATATAACGAGATATATCCAGTTAAACCAGTTTAAAACCAGTTTGTTAAACCCGTTAAACCAGTTTATTAACCAGTTATATACCAGTTATAACAGTTATAACCAGTTTATAACCAGTTTAAAAACCAGTTAAAACCAGATATAACCAGATATAACCAGATATAACCGATATACCCCAGACATAACCATGATATAACCATTAAAACAGTTAATAAACCAGTTTAAAACGCGTTAAACAGTTAAATCAGTTTAAATACTGTTAAAACGCAGTTAAAACCCAGTTTAAAACCAGTTAAAACCAGTTAAATACTGTTAAAACCTGTTACCAGTTAAAACCAAGTTAAAACGCAGTTAAACAGTTAAAACCAGTTTAAAAACGCAGTTTAAAAAACCAATTTTAATAATAGTTTTTTAGTTACATTAATAATATATAATATATATAATATATAATTATATAGTATATATATATATATATATATATATAATATATATATATATATATATATATAATATATATATATTCTATATATATTATATATATATATATATATATATATATATATATATATATATATATATATATATATTATCTTTTAACATTGATAGAAATATATCCTATTTCTTTTTTTTTTCTTTTTTTTTTAAAAAGGTTCAAAGTTTGTAAATTTAATTTTCACTTCAATATCGCATTTATATCATCTGTTTGAGGCATTTGATCTAAGGGATATAAGGGATGTAGAGTTAACTCATTTGGATTTCGGTTAATTGACCTTGAAAGTTAAAGTGGAATTCAATTTGTTTAATTATACATTTATAAATATTTGTTTGCGCATGTATTCAAAAAGTATTAAAAAAATTATATGTAAATGAAGGGGAATAGAAAAGCTAATGAAAGAAAAGGAAAAATATTGTAATAATCGAAGCAACACCAACAGTAATATCAACAACCAACAGCAACACCATCACCAACACAACACGCAACACCAACACCAACACCAACACCAACACCAACACCAGTTAAAACAAGTTAAAACCAGTTAAAATCAGTTAAAACCAGGTAAAATCAGGTAAAACCAGTTATAACCAGTTATAACGAGTTATAACCAGTTATAACCAGTTAAAACCAGTTAAAACCAGATATAACAAGATATACAGCAGTATAACCAATTACCAAGATATACCAATATACCAAGATATAACCAGTTAAAACCAGTTAAAAACGCAGTTATAACCAGTTTAATAACCAGTTATAACCAGTTATAACCAGTTATAACCAGTTATAACCAGTTAAAACCAGTTAAAACCAGTTAAAACCAGTTAAAACCAGTTAAAACCAATTAAAACCAGTTAAAACCAGATATAACCAAATATAACCAGTTATAACCAGTTATACAGTTGAACCAGTTAAAAACCAGTTAAAACCAAGTTACCAGTTAAAACAGTTAAAAAACCAGTTAAAACAGTTATAAACTAGTTAAAACCAGTTAAAAAAAGTTAAAAACAGTTAAAACAGTTATAACCAGTTATAACCAGTAAAAACGCAGTTAAACGTTAAAACCAGTTAACCAGATATAAACCAGATATAATAAACCAGATATACACAGTTAAAACCAGTTAAAACAAGTTAAAACCAGTTAAAACCAGTTAAAAACAGTTATAACCGAGTTAAAACCGGTTAAACCAGTTAAAACCAGTTATAACCAGTTAAAACCAGTTAAAATCAGTTAAAAACTAAGTTTGAAGCGTTCTTTTTTGGGGACGTGGATGGCTTAGTGGATAAAGCGCCGGTTACTGTTACCTCAGCAACGGCGGAGGTCCAGTGTTTCGAATCCCGCTGATGAAGAGTAAATCTTCTGTGACTCATTCATTCAGTGACTCATTCAGTTAAAACCAGTTAAAACCAGTTTTAAAACCAGTTATAACCAGTTATAACCAGTTAAAACAAGTTAAAACCAGTTAAAACCAGTTAAAACCAGTTAAAACCAGATATAACCAGATATAACCAGTTAAAACCAGTTATAACCAGTTAAAACCAGTTAAAACCAGATATAACCAGATATAACCAGTTAAAACCAGTTAAAACCAGTTAAAACCAGTTAAAACCAGTTAAAACCAGTTATAACCAGTTAAAACCAGTTAAAACCAGTTATAACCAGTTAAAACCAGTTAAAACCAGTTAAAACCAGTTAAAACCAGTTAAAACCAGTTATAGTTTTTTAGTTACATGCATGTTGCTTTCGGGGCGCTGACCATATATATATATATATATATATATATATATATATATATATATATATATATAATATTACTATATATATTTATATATATATATATATATATATATATATATTATAATATATATTATATATATATATATATATATATATATAATATATATATTATATATATATATATATATATATATATATATATATATATATATAATATACATATATATATATATTTATATTATTATATTATATATATATATATATTTATATTATATATATATATATATATATATATATATATATATATATATGATATATATATATTATATATATAATATATATATATATTTATAATATATCTTTTATATATATTATATATATATTATATATATATATATTTATCGTTAACATTCTGATAGAAATATATTCCTATTTCTTTTCTTTTTTTCTTTTTTTTTTAAAAGGTTCAAAGTTTGTAAATTTAATTTTCAATTCAATATCGCATTTATATCATCTGTTTGAGGCATTTGATCTAAGGGATATAAAGGATGTATGATATTATATAGAGTTAACTCCTTTGGATTTATAACCAGTTAAAACCAGTTAAAACCAGTCAAAACCAGTCAAAACCAGTCAAAACCAGTCAAAACCAGTTAAAACCAGTTAAAAACCAGTCAAAACCAGTCAAAACCAGTTAAACCAGTCAAACCACCAGTCAAACCAGTTTATACCAGTAATAACCAGTTAAAACCAGTTAAAACCAGTTAAAACAGGTTATAACAGGTTATACAGTTAAAAACGTTAAAAACAGTTAAAAACAATGTTCTTCCCAAGTACGATTCCAGGTCACTTAAGAATACCTTTAACAGTTGACACTACCCTGCAGTAATGCTTTAAATATTGCGAGCTTATAATATATATATAATTTATATAATAAAAATAATATATATATATATATTATAATATATATATATATACTTTATATATATATATATATAATAATATATATATATATATTATATATATATAATATATTATATATATATATATATATATATATATAATAATATATATATATATATTATATATAAGAAGAGATGGATATTCGACGCAATCGGGTTCATAATGAAAAACCTTCTTCGCAACAGTTCTAGGCGAATAGAAACAGGCAACTCCTGGAACAACATTGGAAAGTTATCACGGCGGTGGAAACGCGGAATCTTTTGGAAAGCTCTGGGAGAAAGAGTTTGAGCGCAAATGGAAGAAGTTGCTAAGTTTCCACTGGAAGGGTGAAACCCTACTTGAAGCATATATAGCTGAGGACTAGTTCGAAACCATTGCGACGAAATAAAGATATTTATTTATATAAGCTGTCCAGTGAGAAGGCGAAAGCCTTCATGGGGGATGTAAATAATATATATATATATATTATATATTATATTACTATATATATATTATTATATATATATATATATACTATATATATATATATATATATATATATATATATATATATATATATATATATATAGAGAGAGAGAGAGAGAGAGAGAGAGAGAGAGAAGAGAGAGAAGTTTTAGAGAAGACGAGAGAGACGAGAGATTTGATTGCAACCCTTGAGGGTAGTAATAGATGGAATTTTGATTAATTATTGAAACACACATAATTATTACTTTATTATTAATTATGTAACACAAACTTTCAATTAAATTTTTAATGAAGTTTAGCTTAGCTTTCGTGGTCATACGCGAGTCCTGAAGATGTGGGTTCACGTATGACCATGAAAGCTAGGCTTATTTTCTAAATTATTTAATTGATACTGGTGTTAAATAATTAATAAAATAAGTTTGTATAATTGATGTGAATACTTCATAATAATTACGAATATATGGCGCAAAATGCAACCAATCTCTAATAATACTGTAAACTACGTGAGGTTTGTAGTTTTGATAACTTTCTATATAATATACTTATATATATATATTATATATATATATATATATATATATATTATGATATATATATATATATATATATATATATATATATATATATATATATTATATATATATATATATATATATATATAATATATATATATATAATGGTCAGCGTTTAGTATATCCGTCATATGTATCTTAAAAACTATTAATGCTACAGTAAAACGGAATACATTGGTGGAATGCTGGTCCAATTTTAGTGCGGAAAAAAAAAAAAAAAAATATATATATATATATATATATATATATATAATATATATTTATATATATATATATATATATATATATATATATATATATACTTATTATATATATTATATTTTATATTTATATATATATATACTCAAAAACTACAATAGCTACAGCGAAAAGGAAAAACAATTTTGGATCCTGGTAAAATTTCAACCGAGGAAACTGTAAAAAAATAAAAAAATAAAATAAATTAAGTGTTAATAATTATAGTAATATGATTAAAAGGCTTATTTAGAGAGACCTTTTATTGGTTCTCGTTAAAATAAATAAGTTTCTCGTTAAAATAAATAAGACCTTTCTATAAATTTTGCTTTTTTTTTCACTAAAGAATACCCAAGGGTATACCGCCCCGATGGCAGGAGTCGGGGTCTCTCGCTTCCGGGGAACTACGGGGTAGGACTAATTTCCCCCCTCCGGGGAGGGTCTCCGAACCCCCGCTCTTTGGTATTTTGGGTGTCGCGGGGGTTCCCCGCCCCTCCCCCCTACGGGGTATGGAAACGTCCCTCCCTGTGTTCCCCGTCGGCTCGAAGCCCCCTAGTGTGGCCGTATAAAAGCATTTTCGCTATGTGAAATTTTACCAGGATTCCAAAAAATGTATTCCTTTTCGCTGTAGCTATTGTCAGTTTTTGAGTTTTTTTTTTTTTTTTTTTTTTTTTTTTTTTTTTTTTTTTTTTTACATTTTCGCACTAGAATTGGACCAAGCATTCCACCAATGTATTCCGTTTTACTGTAGCATTAATAGTTTTAAGATACATATGACGGATATACTAAACGCTGGCCATATATACTATATATATTATATATATATATATATATATATATATATTTCCTTAATTAGGTTAATATATATATTTTAGGTAACCACACCGCATCACGGGATTGTGTTGGTGACGTATGGTCCATCTTATGGAAGGTAATATAATAACTGAGTTGAAGAGATACCGATTATTTATTAGGGATTAATTATATATAATACCTAAATGTATGTTATGGAGATGGGGTGAGTATATAAGGTTTGTATAGGCTTTAATTATATATATATTATATATCTAAAGATAAATTATAGTATATATTGGTATTGATTATGGTAGTAAATAACTACTGAATATTATAGGTTTATGTAGATTAAGGTATTACAAAAAGATGGCATATAATATACTATACATAGGTTTGGTTTTTGTGTAGGTAGATATGGTAATTATGTGAGGAGAAAATGAAGATATAATATATTATGGATTAAGGTAAAGAAGGTTTAGATTGATTTCTGTGAATATAAGAGAGGTGATAATGATAGTGTAAGTTAATTATATATATATATACTTTATCTTTGAAGCAAAGAGACGCAGAGAGAGTGAGCACGAAGAAATGAGAGAGAGCACGTAGAGAAAGAAGAGAAGATGGTGAGGAGATAGAGAGAGTAGAGAGGAGAGAGTAGATAGCGAGGAGGAGAGGGTGAATGTGTGTAGGGAAAGACTATTTCATTTTCTGACATGTATAATCTGTGTAAGGTTAGATTTTTTGGATATATCTAGTTTGTTACAGAATATAATAGAAACGTAGGGCAAGAACATATTGTGATGGCGAGTTAAGCATTGCGAATAGTGTTTTTCGGTGAATTGTCTTGTTACAAACGAAGCTTTACTAGTGAGGGGTTTTAGGAAAAATATAGAGATTTAAGTTACTTGCTGTTAAAAACAAATATGTAAGAATTCTAAGAATTTATACTTTCACCTATATATACATGATTATCGTGTTTGTATCAATACTGATCTAATTTGCCAGATTTGTATACAGTTGGGTGAAAATGGACCTTTGATAGGAGTTGAATATTGGTGTGAGGATTCAATTGGTTTATTTGTGTTTATGGTATGGGTAATATTTTATTAAAATGGTTGTTTGAAGTAAAGTTTGGATTTTCATCAAAGTAGGGTAGAGATATATATATAGTATAATAAATTATAAAAATATTAAGTAGAGATCGGTAGGTGAATAGAGGGAGATTATAATAGGGTCTAACTATCAAGACAATTATAAATATAAGTATAGGATTAAGTTAGTAAGTATATGATATAAGTACTGGATATATACTTTGAGTGAGTGCTATTATATGAGTTATAAAATATTCAGGTTTATGTAAATATTTGTGATACAAAGTTGATACCCTTATAGAGAGAACAATCAATATTTTTTATCTGAGTAGGGTGACCAATAATGAAGATATAGAAGCAATTGTTTAAGTATTAGCTATAAATGGATAAGTATTGTGAGATATTATATAGTGCCTTAAGTAAGTAGTAGAGAGAGTATCGTGCGGTGCATTCAGAGGCATGCAAGTTTACATGCCTGAGCATGAGCGCAATAAGAACATATAAGTATATTGTTGGATGGCTAAATTCTTTATTGATGTTGAGATAAAAAAAGAGTGCTTACAAGAACATAGAATCACAGAGAAAGAAACAGGAAAAAACAAAAAATGGTAGAGGTCAAAGTTAATAGGTGTATAAATAATATAATCATTTTAAAAAAATTATCACAATATTCATAATTCTGTTGATCTTGTTATATAATATTGGTACACAATATTCACACATAAAAGCATAAGCATGTACAGGTATTCTCATTTGAGTAGCATAAGTTCTTTAATTCATCGCACAGGACGATGGCTTCGGGAATTCACCTATAAGCGTTTAAACAAGAGGTGAATAATACTAATTATCTTAAAAATAGGCGAGGCATACGTAGGAGAACAAGATGTTAACTGAAACAGTAGGTCTCTGAGAGCAAATAAGCGGGTGAACTAATGCACAAATTAGCGAGAGACAGGGGACCTACGCAAGGGAATCACAAGATTGTTCCGTCTACTCCGTATCCAAGAAGGGAAGCGCGAGATTTAAGAGCAGTGTCTCGTTCCTCAAATAAAATATAGGGAAGAATATAAGTAGGAATCTGCTTAGGAATTAATGATAGGTTATAGTATAATTATTAGGGTTAGGCTTTTGTAACTTGTAATGATATAGATGAGAATATGAGGTAGGTATAGGGTGATGGTGGTATGGAAAAGACAATAGAAACTATATATAGCTTTTATATCGAATAAATTCTGCATCAAATAATATTAACAGTAATGAAGTGAAGTGAAGTTAGTGTAGGATGTTATATTATTAGATGGTGCATAAAGTAAGAAATAGGTAATTTTGTGATATTAATATATATATATATAATATAAGGTATTATTATTGAATTATATTAGATATATAAGTATATATATGAGGTAAAGGAGTATATTGAGGAAGATAAGTATGATAATAAGTTAATGATAGAATTGAGTAAATAAATCTTGAAGGTATTAAGATTAAATATAACTATTATAGGTTAGAATAATATAGTATTATACATAAAAGTAACGGAGTTTAGTCATAGTAAATAAGTTTGATGAATTATATGAGATTTGATGTTAAAAGGTTATGTAATAATAAATAGGTTAATGGAGGGTAGTTTCTTATATAATGATAGGTAATTTGGTAACTAACATAAGGAGAGCGCTTAATATTAGTTAAATATATATATTTATATATATAATATATATACTATAATATTATTAATAATAACAATAATAATAATAATAATAATAAATAATAATAATAATAATATATAATACTTTATATAAATTAAAATAAGATCAGAGTGGTAAAGAGATAAGTAAAGATAAAGTAAAATAAGGGAACTGTAGAATAAAAATATATCATTATTATAATTAAAGTAGATAATGCAATTAAAATAAAGTTATATTAATTTGAAGATTAGAGTAATTGATTAATAATATAATAATAATAATGGAGAGTAAATAGTAATAATTAATAATATATATAATTAATATAAGTAAGTTAAATATTAATAATAATTTTGGAAGAGGAAAATAATTATTACGGAGGAGACAAGTGCTGATGTTGAGATCAGTTCGTGTAAAGAGCGTACACACACAACTATGACATGGAGAAAAGATAAACCCCCAAAGCGACTGAGCGAGAAGATTATCTAGTGTTTCGCTTAGTGTACATATGAGAGAGGCGCAAGGACGTGAATAATATAGTAGAGTCTGGTTATATATATGAGTTGAGTTTATTGTGATGATAGTGGAATAATCATTGATAATTCTTGTATAGAGACATTGTGAATGACAAATGATGATTGAGAGACATATGCAAAAGGATCCGGAGAGGAGACAAATTGGAATATTTCGTAATCAACAGAATTTTTAAGTGATTGTGAAATTTATTTTTTGCCTACTAAAGCATTTAGTGAAATGAATTTTCCTGTTACGTAGATTGTTATATAGAAGTTTTAAAATAGCTCATTCAGGTCAAAAAAGTTGGGGATATGTACTTCATTGTGTGGCTAATGAAGTTAGGAAAAACTAGGCGACAATATTATGGGTGATTGAAGTAAGAGCGAAGAGAGAGGTATATTATCTTCGTGTGTGAGTATAGGTTATAAGGTACACTTCTGAATTGGAATAAAAGTAATTGTTAAGTAGATAAGTAATTCGATAAAATCAGAAAACCATCATGTGAGTTACATAAAAATGAAATTTGATGTTAAGTAAAATAGGGTGATATGTATTCTAAGTCATGTTACTAAACGAGGTGTAAGTGGAATCACCTCACAAAGAGTCAGATTTAATCTTTGGAAGTTGCTGTTGTTTTTGTTTGATTTAGGAATCTCCTACTTAAATCAGTTCATCATATATTTTAAACATTTTGAGAGAGGTCTAAATAGATATTGTGCCTAAGAAACCTTTCGAGTGGGCTCTAAGGCATAATTTTATTTGAGCAGAAGCACCATGTATGACTATACCGAGGAGGATTGCGACTTTGGAGCACAGAACGAATTTATAGTTGTGGTAATTCGTTCGGGAGATGTTTTTAGAAATATAGTATTGGTAGGGAGATCGGAATAAAATTACACTTCCAAGAGGACAATACTTGTATATATGGAGTATATGGCACAACTGTAATTTTTTAGACTTGGTAGACCGCAGCGTCATTGAGGCGGTGGTGCCTACGATACGTCTACCAACAGCTAACCTAAAATGACCAGATAGCAATTTTTGCATTGAAAAGAATTAAATTTATTCAGAGGAATACAACAAGCGAACTCGATTGTCAGTATTTCAATATGTCAATAGAAAAGGAACCTGTTGTACTGGAAGTTAAGAAATTCAGGAGAAAAATGGTTTGGTCTTGAAGATATTATAAATGATTATCTATAAGGATAAGGAAAGGGAGCGAATTGGAATTGAAATATATTCGAGAGTTATGGGTATAGAAGAAGTAGAGTTATGGTAGTAGTAAGGATATTTGGGGCAGGGTGTGTAAAAAGGAGGGGTTGAAGATCTAAATATATAAATCATACACAATCATATAAGAAGAACTAAATAGTATAGTTAATTGGTGTGATGAGAATAATGCGAAAGCGTCTACAAAACACCTTACAGTGTGAAGTTATATATTGATTTTAAGAATATATTGAGAGTAGTAATGATATATATATACATATACTGGATAACAATTGTTAGTACTCTGTACGTCTCTAACTAACATAATCTATTAAGGCGTAATGGAGGGATGTAATAAAAGAGAGATGAGAGTAATATGGTAAAGTATATAGGTAACGGATGAGCAATAGTAAGTGTATAAGTGATAGGTATAAAGTAGTGATATGGTAAGGATAGTATTATTGCTTAGGTGCAATTATATTTTATTTATATATATAATTCGAGTTATATTATTGGTGATATCGAATATATGTAATAAGGTGGGAACTAAAAAAAGTCTTAGAGTGCGCTAGGGTCTTAAACCATGATGAGGTATAAGTATTGTTTGAGCATTATAGATTTAATACCATACTTACCTTTGTGTATTATTATTGTATATAAATAATCATCGTCATCCTTTCCTTTTTTATGATTCATTTGATAACTGTCACTCTCCTTCAGAACAAATCTGGATTATATTATCTTGAACTAATCTAAGACAAGGTTACTCTTTCTAATCGAAAAATTATCTGAATTTATGCTGTGCACGAATCGATTAGGTATCATACTTCGCTTGAGTGGTGTTGAGTCCCATCATGACTCATAATTAAGGTAATTCGTTGACAATGCAACAAAAGCGATATTATATCGTTGTGCTGTATCTGTTGGGGGAGTTACCGTAAGATGAGTACTCGTAGGCAATGACTGGCAAAAGTTAAAATTCAGGCATAAACTTCATGTGAAAGTTTTCATCTCGCTCTGAAGTGTTTTAGTAGAGGAGTGATAACATACGGTTTGAATTTTATGTCTAAGAAATCATCGAAGAAGAATACACGAACTATATGATTAGTTCCTGCAGTCGACGGAATGTTCTGAAGATTTGGTATGCAAAAATGGCTTCTAACGTAATATGTGTACTAGAGCTGTGAAAAAAGTACATAGCGATGCACAGGTTATTCATGTAGAGGTAAATATGCTTTTCGCGATGGTGTTATGTTGGAAGAAGTTATTATGGTACTGTTAATAGTTCTATAAAAACACAGGAATGTTCGCACAAGATTTAAATCTATAGACTGGCGTGGATTGTCTTTACTTGATCTGATTCACAACTTGTTTTAGAATGATAGTTATTATGAATTAGATTTCTTTAGTAACACTCCTGATGTTTTTCTGATTCGAAAAATTCCTTAACATTGTAAATATAGGTTTTGCAAGAAGATATCCAGTCTTGTTTCTTGCGCTCCGAAGTCCACCTATTAGTGAATTATGTCTTACTACTAATGGGCATTAGGCCAGATTTTCATGGATTGCTGATGACTGAGTTCCTCGAGCTCCAATAATAACTTTTTGACTGTAAAGGACATTAAATAAAACATCAGTAGAAAGGGGAAATATTGGTCACTTAAATGCTTCAAAGTAGAAAAATAAATGAGGAGAGATCGAATAACAGAATTACTTGGTGCTTGAATCCAATTGCGGCTTAATTTCGATCTAGTTTATTTTTCATAACATTTCTCTAGACATCTATCTTTGAATTATAATATTCATCATATATATACCTTTTCTAATCAACTTAAGATTATATTGGGTCTTTTTTTGGCATATACTGTAATCTTTACACGCCGGAGATTGAAATGCATAATTGTGACGACTACTGTTCGCAGCATTGGTTTATCACTCTTTTGCTCATGCTTAGGTTTTTTGAGCTTAAATATAATCACGCTTTTGAGAGTTATTCATTGATGGTGGCCATATATTTATTTAGTAATTGGATATAATGTAATAAATATTGAGATTATTAATTAATGATATATAATATCATTGGATTATTATGTAATAATAGTATAATATTAATTATTTGATATTATTATTAATATTATTTAATTTTATTATTATTATTATATTATTATGATATGATTATTATTATAAATTTGAGAGTATTAAATATATATATATTAGTTTACATTATACTTAGAGACATTATTATTATTATAGTCTATATTATTTATGATAAATATGTAAAGATTATTTTATATATATTATTTAATTATATTATCTGTATCATTTATTAATAAGTCATTTAGTTTAATATAATATTAATATAATAATATAGGTATAGATGATAATTTTTAAGGAAGGATAATATAAAAAAAATGAAATTAAAGGATTCAGAAAAAATATTTATTATCGATTAATCAATCGGCTCATTGTATAATAACATTTAATATTTTCATATTTCGCGATGAGGAAATCGAAACGTCCGCCAAATATATAATACGCTTCAAAAGATCTTCTTTTCCGGAATGTTTTTCGTGCGCGATAACGAAAGTATAGCTATAAAATGCGCACTCGCTGTTCCCCTTTTTCGAGCAACACAGCTTCTTTATCAATATGTTAGCTATATGAGCTTATTTAGAGAAATTTGTGCCTAATGTATATATATTATGAGAGTATATATAGGAGTAATATAGTATATATCGATAGATATATATATAGGTATATCATTCTTTTGGGGATTATAATATTAATACTAATAATAAATATTTAGAGTTCTCAATGATGCCATCTATATATATATATAAGTATCTATCTTACCATCGATAATATCGTGAGGACGATGCTGAAATACGTTGAGTATACGAGTGGAAAATCTGGGTGTCATGCTATTGGAGTACAGCTTGTGTTTCGGTCCGTATATGGTACTTTTAATATTTATTTTATTTATGAAATCACCCCGTCACACGGACGCAGTCGCTGAGGCTAGATATTTTAAAATGTCCTTACTTCTAGAGGATGAAGAAAACTGTCAAATGCACTAAGCACTTCATGTGTTAATATCGCTTGGAGTATAATTACTAGATAGATAGGATGTGAGTTAATCATGAAGAATTTAAAAAATGAAAATTTAAAAGACAATTTTTCCTCTCAATTCACCATAAAGCGGGCTTTGGGAATTGGAGGATGTGTATTGTGTTTTCCGTGTCTTTTTATTTAATTAGGTTTTGTTATTAGACATTTTTTTATAGTGTATTGCGGAAATTGGAGTAGATTAAATTTATAAGCAAAATCTCATATTTCTTGTGGAAGGGCGTCAAGTCATGACTATGGCATGTAGCCTGAAATGCAACGCCCACTGATTATATGAGTGGGTCCCTTAAATTATATAGCATTTATTAATTTAAATTATATATTATTATATTTTAATTATTATTATAATTAATTATAAACTTTATGTTTTATATATATATACAGTAGTTAAATTATTAGTACAGTATTATGGGTATAAATAATTTATAACAAGACTGAGTACTACTCCAATAGATCATTCTCAATACATAACACTAATACTCATATATAGTATAGAGGTAAGGAGAGGTAAAGAGTAAGAATGATCTGGAGAGTCTTATATATCATATATATATATATATATATATATATATATTCATACTTTTTAGAAATACTAATTCAAACAACCATTAATAAATATACAAATAAACAACAAATAAAACAACTTGAAATTCCTTCAACTTTCAGGTCATTTTACAGTTTCGAAAAAAAATGCAATAGATCAGATGATACAAACACGATATTGTATGAAGATAAATTTTTAGAAATTTTCAATTTGTTTTTAAAAAGAATATAATTATTTTCTATAAGATAATATTGTCAGCAATCAGAAAACATTTCGAGCTCTGGCACATATTGTTCTGGATAATTATATATTTGTAAAATAGATATAAATATCCTACAGGAAGCAGAAAATGAATAGTCTTCCATATTCACCTTTTTCTCTCTCTCTCCTCTCTCTCTTTCTCTCTCTCTCTCTCTCCTCTCTCCTTCTCTCTCTCTCTCTCTCTCTCTCTCTATCTCTGTTTTTCCTATATAAATAATATTATATTATATATCATATATATATATATATATATATATATATATATAATACTATATATATATATATTATATATATATATTATATATATATATACTATATATATATATATATATATATAGTATATATATATATATAATATACATATATAATATATATATATAATATACTATATATATATATATATATATATATATATATATATATATATATATATATATATATATATATATATATATATATATTATTTACCATCCCCCAAGAAGGGCTTTCGCCTTCTCAGCTGGACCAGCTTATATAAATAAATATCTTTATTTTCGTCGCAATGGTTTTCGAAGCTAGTCCTCGAGCTATATATGCTTTCAAGTAGGGTTTCACCCTTCCAGTGGAACTAGCAACTTCTTCCATTTGGCCTCGAAACTCTTTCTCCCAGAGCTTTCCAAAAGATCGTGTTTCCAGGCGTATAACTTTCCAATGCTGTTCCAGGAGTTGCTGTTTCTATCGCCCTAGAACTGTGCGAAGAAGGTTTTCATATGACCCGACTGCGTCGAATATCCATTCTTTTCTATATATATATATATATATATATATATATATATATATATATATATATATATATATATATATATATATATATATATATATATATATATAATATATATATATATATAAATATCTATAAAATTTCTTATTTATATATATATTATAAGCTCGCAATATTTGAAGCATTACTGCAGGGTAGTGTCAACTGTTAAAGGTATTCTTAAGTGACCTGGAATCGTACTTGGGAAGAACATTGTTTTTAACTGTTTTTAACTGTTTTTAACTGTTTTTTAAACTGTTTTTATACTGTTTTTAAACTGTTTTTAAACTTGTTATAACCTGTTATAACCTGTTATAACTGGTTTTAACCGGTTTTAACTGGTTTTAACTGGTTTTAACTGGTTTTAACTGGTTTTAACTGGTTTTAACTGGTTTTAACTGGTTTTAACTGGTTTTAACTGGTGTTGTTGTTGTTGTTATTATTACTGTTGGTGTTGCTTCGATTATTACAATATTTTTCCTTTTCTTTCATTAGCTTTTCTATTCCCCTTCATTTACATATAATTTTTTTAATACTTTTTGAATACATGCGCAAACAAATATTTATAAATGTATAATTAAACAAATTGAATTCCACTTTAACTTTCAAGGTCAATTAACCGAAATCCAAATGAGTTAACTCTATATAATATCATACATCCTTTATATCCCTTAGATCAAATGCCTCAAACAGATGATATAAATGCGAAATTGCTTGGAAAATTATATTTATACAAGTTTTGAACCTTTTTAAAAAAAAAAGAAAAAAAAAAAGGAAATATTAAAAACTTTCGAACAGAATGTTGACCATAATATATATATATATATATATAATATATTATATATATTTATTATATATAATATATATATAATATATTATATATATTATATATATTATATTATTAATATATATATATATATATAGTAATATATATATATAATATTATTATATATATATTATATATTATATATTTATATAATACAAATTCCTATAGATTATTTTATAAGATAAAATATTATGCACAAACTTTATCATTATATATATATATATATATATATATATATATATTTGGCTGCGCCACCGCGAAAAGGCAACATGATGTAATAACCACTTTAAAACTGTACCAAAATTTTAATTCTGGTTAAAAGTTCTTAACTTAAAAACATGCTTTTCATTTCCTAAAAAAAAATTTTAAAACTATTTTTAAAACTATTTTTAACTGGTTATTAACTGTTGTTATTAACTGGTTATAACTGATTATAACTAGTTATAACTGGTTATATTCCTATTTTTATTAACATATTTTAACTGGTAAAACTCCAGAAGTGTTCCTAAAAATGTTTTAAATTAAAAAAAAACCAACCGTGTTTTTAACTGTTTTAAACCTGGTTTTAACCGAGTTTTAACTGGTTTTTTAAAAAAACAACAGGCTTTACACTGGTATAATACTGGTTATAAAAACTGGTTATAACTGGTTTTAACTGGGTTTTCAAAACTGGTTAAACGGTTTAACTGGGTTTTAAACCGGTTTTAAACCAGTTTTTAACGGGTATTCTATAGGTGTTGCTGGTTATAAAATTCGACCCAGTGTTTTGATGTTCGGTTGTTGATGGCGGTTTTCGTGCCGTCTTATAAATTACTGTTTGGGGTTGCATTCGATATATTACATGAAATACTTTTTCCTTTTCTTTTTCATTATAGCTTTTCTATTCCCTTGCATTTAACAATATAATTATTTTTTAATACTTTTTGAAAATCATACATGCGCAACAACCATATTTTATAAATGATATAATTAAAACAAAGTTTGGAATTCCACTTTAAACTTTCAAGGTCAATTAACCGAAATCCAAATGAGTTAACTCTATATAATATCATACATCCTTTATATCCCTTAGATCAAATGCAATAAAATCAAGATGATATAAATGCGATAATTGAAGTGAAAAATTAAATTTACGAAACATTTGAACTCTTACTTTAAAAAAAAAGAAAAAAAAGAACACTAACGGATAAATATATTTCTATCAGAATGTTAACGATAATATAATATATAATATATATAGTATATTATATATATATATATACTAATTATATTATACTATATATATAATATATATATATATATATATATATATATATTACTATATATATATATTAATATATATATTATATATATTATAATATAATATATATATATAAGTATATAGTATAAAAGTCTCCCGAAAGCAACATGCATGTAACTAAAAAACTATAAAAACTACAGGAAAATAAATAATTTTTTAACTGGTTTTAACTGGTGTTGGTGTTGGTGTTCTGGGTGTTGCAATTGTGGTGGTTTGCCTTCGATTTATTACACATATTTTTTGCCTTTTCTTTCATATAGCTTTTCTAATTTCCCTCATTTACATAAATTTTTTTTAATGAGCTTTTTGAATGACAAATGCGCAAAACAAATAATTTTTTTATAAATGTAGTAATAAATTAAACAATTGGAATTCCACCACTTTAACTTTCAAGGTCAATTAACCGAAATCCTAAAGGGTTAACTCTATATAATATCATACATCCTTTATATCCCTTAGATCAAATGCCTCAAACAGATGATATAAATGCGATATTGAATTGAAAATTAAATTTACAAACTTTGAACCATTTTTAAAAATATAGAAAAAAACTGAATAGGAAGGAGAAAAAAATTCAGAATGTTAATCATAAAAATATATATATAGTATATATATATATATATATATATATATATATATATATATATATAATATATATATATATATATTATATATATATTATAATATATATATATATATATATATATAAATATATATATATATTATATGGTATAGATAGGGTGGTCGCAGCGCGGGGCCGAGAGCAACATGCTTAAAAATACTATACAGCGTGACAGGAAGGTAAAGTAACATTTTATTAATGGCAGGGAGAAGGCATTTTTAGTCGATGAAGATTTTAAAAAAAAAAAATAACGCGTTGAAAAATTTTAAATTTGTTAAAGGCAATGTGTGGAAAACTGTGATGAGTAGGATGGATCGTTGTTTGTGAGAAGAGCGAAGGAGCTCTAAAGAGGGCCTCCAGAAGGAGCGTCAAAGTTTGCAAACAACTGTCGATTTTTTTAGCTTAAGGAGTAGCCCCAAGGGGGGGAAGGGTAAACAACAAAGGGAGGGACAGAGGAGTCGCGGGTGTTCGGCGGCCCGGGTGAGCGGGGGAAAGGCGCGACGCGGGGGGAGAACTCGTCCCCCTCTGTCCCAATCCGTCAGTCGAACCCTCTTAAAGAGAAAATAAAAAAAAAAATAACATTTTTCTCCATGTAGCAATATATAAAAAAAAAAAAACAATATTTGTAACTCTGGCCTTCGTAACTACTACAAGAAACGGAGGTTACTGAGAGAAGAGACGCATGCAGACTAAGTGATTACTAAATATTTTAAGGTGTCTATTAATGACATATTAGATAACTACATGATACTGTTTAGGTTTTCATCGAGAAATTTGCTTGCTGAAATCCAAAATGTTTGTTTCCTGTAGGGCTGTTATAGGTTTTTAGTGTAGAGTTGCATGTTTGCTGTTCGGGGAACCGGTCTGCCTGATATGATGATAATGTAGTTATATATATATATATTATACTAGGTATAGTAAAAGTGATGATGTGGGATAGTATATAAGTATGGTATATAATCATAGGTATAATAATATTATATATATATGATATAGGGGGGGGCGACTATATAATATTATACTGTTTATAATGATATATTTAGATATAGTATATATCTATGCTGTTTATATATAGGTGAGTATATAGGTATAGTAGTATAGATTATTATAGTATATATATATTATATATATATATATATATTATTGATATATAATATATATATATATATATATATATATATTATATATATATATATATATAGTATATATATATATATATATATATATATATATATATATATATTATATAATTATACTCGTTTATATATATATATATATATATATATATATATATATATATATATATATATATAATATATTATATATATATAATATATATTATATAATATATATATATATATATACTGTTTATATATATTATATAATATATATATAGTATTATATATTATATATATATATAATATATATTTAAATATTATTAATAAATATATATATAATTATATTATATATATAAATATATATATATAATCCTAACCAAGAAAAACACTATAAAGAAAAACAAAATGAAGAAGAAAGAAAAAAAAGAAGAAAAAAGAACAAAAAAGAAGAAAAGAAGAAAATAAAAAGAAAAAGAATAAAAATAAGAAAAAGAAGAAAATAATAAGAAGAAAATTAAGAAGAAGAAGGAAGAAGAAGAAGGACTCCTAGATTCTGGTGGACAAAAGTCTTTATCCTTTTTCTTCTAATTCTGGTGTCAAAATGCATTTGTTGCTTTACGCAAACGTATAATAATTAGAAGCAGTTTTGAAATTTTTTTTTTGCAATCATTGAACGCTTGTTTAAAACTTTCGTTGTATTAAAAAAAAATCATATATTAGAATTAATTAATAAAAATCAAAATTAATAATTTTATAAATAAAAACAAGAAGAGATATATGGCAACAATATTTTTCTTTTTTGTTCATATCAATTATAATAAACTCAATTCGAAAAACATTCTTTTATCAGAAGGGAAATAATAATATAAAAAATATGACGTATATATATATATATATATTATATTATTAATATAATAAATATAATATTATTATATATATATATATGATTATAGTATATATATATATATATAGTATATATTATTATATATATATATATATATATATATAATATTATATATATATATTTATAAATTATTATATTATATAATATATATTGTAAACGCGAAATGGTTATTTGGACAAAAAAAATAAAGGTTATATATATATAGAAAGATTCGTATCTTTGGCCCAGGAAGGTTAACTATCTTGAAAGTATAGATGAAAACCATCAACATTTATTTAATAACCAAATATATACATATTACACGAGCACAGCTATAATAGTTGATCTCCCATGGGTAACCTAATATTTATTGGTTTTGGCAAATATGCCACTAATTCCGTCAATTGTAAATAGCTGATGACGGTACTTATGTTAAAGTTCCCATCACAACTACTGTGGTCTATCATTTTCTTTCAGTAACCGACCGCGGCGGGTGACTCCAATCTGCGTATGGGGATTTTATTTCGCATATCTCCTGACGTCGCCAGTCAAAATGTTCATCGACCTCAAAGCCTCGACACTCGAACATCGCTGAAATCCAGTTGTAGCGAATTACCGTTAAGGGCAGGGCCGCTCCAAACACGTCCTTAACGAGACAATGGTTGTTGTTCTCGAATACGCATAGTTCGTTTGCGTTCTCTCTCTCTCGCCACAGCACCCTGACAATCGTGAAATCCACAACAGTGGCTGATTATAAAGTATGAATAATAATAATAACTAAATATTAATAATAAATAATAATAGTAATAATAATAATAAATAATGAATAATAATAATAATAATATATAATAAATAATAATATAATATAATAAATAAAAATATAATAAATAACAATAATTAAATAATAATTAAATAATAAATACTAATATACCTAATAATACTTAATACTAATAATAACTTAATAATACTAATATATGACTAATAATACTAAAAATAATATATAAAAATAATATACATAATAATAATAATAATACTAAATAATATATAAATAATAATAATAATAAATATAAATAATAATAAATAAATAATAAAAATAATAATAAATAATACATATAATAATAAATAATGATAAATAATAATAATACATAGATAATATAAATAATAATAATAATAATAAATAATAAATAATAATAAGTAATAAATAAATAAAAATAATAATAATAAATAAATAATAATAATAAAAATAATAAATAATAAATAATAACATAATAAATATATAAATAATAAATATTAATAATGAAATTATATAAATAAATAATAAATAATAAATAATAAATAAATAATAAATAAAATAATAAATAATAATATAATAATGAAAATATATAATAAATAAATATAATAATATACATAATAATAATAAATAATATAAAA
>JABUQX010109626.1:35000-37500 GCA_015478945.1 Trachelipus rathkii
AAACAATACAATAACAATAACAATAACAAATAACAATAACATAAAAAACAATAAAATAATAATAATAATATAATATATAAATACGGTAATAATTAATAAATATAATAATAATACATATATAATTTAAATAATTAAAATATTATAATAATTAAATAATTAAATAAATTAAAAATAATTAAAATATAAATGAACTTAAAATAATTAAATAATTTAAAAAAAAAATAAAAAAAATAAAAATAAAATATAAAAATTAAAAAAATTAAAAAAAATTAAAAATAATAATAAAATATTAAATAATTAAAAATAATAATATAGATAATAAATAAATAATTAAATAATATAATAATAATAAATTGAATATAAGTATAATCAAAATAATAAATAATAATAATAATAATAAATTATATAATTTAATTAAAATAAAATGTATAGATAATATAATAATAAATAATTATACGGGGCGAATCATGCCACATGTGCTAGACAACTATGATCCCAGCAATAACGGGCAACCAACAATATTGGTCATATTAAACAACTTTGTAATTAAGCGGCAACATAATTGCCAACTCATATTTTGAATTAAATAAGTGCCTTATCGCGGATTATCGCAATCATTATGATAAACCGCTTTCCAACGTCAAATAGTTTTCTTAATTAACTGCCAAGCGATATTACCAGGCCAATTTTAACTTTGTGACTTCTTTTCCCTTCCATCTTTTGATATTTCCAAAAACTTTATTTTGTACTTATCCAATCCTCAAAAACTATAGGATGTTTCTTTTCCAAAATCTTTAACATTTTTCCATTTAACTAACATATTTGTTCTCGTCTTTTTACTTTAATTTTGATCACCTGGTTTTAAATGTTTTATTCCAACTATTACATTAGCGTAAACTTGCTGTCTTTATTTCTAACTATGAATTTAATAGACTTGATTTTAATTCCTAAACCTTTAGAATGCTTTATTCTAAAACTTGGACTTTTAAACATTGAACATTTATTCTATAACTTGGAATTTTAAAACTTGAAACTTTAGTTCTAACCTTGAATGTTTTCCCTTTCAGCTATTGGCATGTAACTCAAACATTGCTATTACATTTTCCTCTAGCCCCCAGTCTTTTAAACTTTAAGCACAACTTAAACTTTTACGAAATTTTACTCTTAAATTTACCCGAATACGCGGGACCATTTTGTTAACTTTAGTTACTGATTTTCTTCAATTGGAACTTCGACAATATGCTTTCTCTTTCTCCGTAAAAATCACTTTTATTTCACTCGTTGTTTGGACCAACTTTACGCAAAAATTCCACATACAAAAAGACGCGAATTCTAGTTGCCCAATTTTCTTCACTTCAGATATTTACGTTGGTAGGGTTCTTAAGTCGCCCTATTGAATATATATATATATATATATTTATATATATATATATATATATATATATATATATAATATATAATTATATTAAATATATAATATATTAATATTATATATATATATAATATATATTATTATAATCATATATAATTATATATATTTATTATGAGTAACTACTATAATTAGTATATTATATATATATATATATAAATTTATATATATATTATATTTTATATATATTAATATAATATAGTATATAATATATATATAATCTATATATAAATATATAATATGTAAATACGAATATATGATATAAATATATATATATATATAAATATATAGTAGTAATAGTATTATATTAAGTGTTTGTATAATAATAATATATATAATAGTATAGTATATATATATATATAAATTATATTATCTTTTATATATATTATATATTATTATATATAATATATATATATAATATTATATATATATATATATATATATTATATATATAATATTATATTAATATATATTTTATATATGTAATTATATATATTTATATATATATATATATATATATATTATATTATATATTATTATATTAATATATATATTATATATATATTATATATAAAGTCATATATATTTTTTATATATATACAGTGTGGTGTGATTGTCGGGGGCCAGGGGGAGGGGGCCATGGCCCACCCTGCCGGAAATTTTTGATTAGAGCACTATAAAAAATATCTGGTTAGCAATCATAGGTCGTTAATGATAAAGAGTGCAGAGGGTTGAAATTAATTTTATATATTCGTCGGTGCAGTCAGTGAAATAATCTGTAAGTCCCTTTAAGGTAAAAACTAAACTTGAAAGCCTCATCAAAGAAAAGCAACATATCCCCATACATTCCTTTTCTCTTCCACCCACAGACTTAATATCGCACATATTTATCATTTTTTTATAAGCATTTTTGGATGATTCAATATCAGCATTAGGAGGAGGTTTTTTTAATCATAAATATTTCACAAGGAAGAATTTTTTCTCCGAAAGCAAGCAATTGCAGTTTAGTTAAAAGCAGAAATGGGATATTTATGGAGTTGAATGGCATCACATAGCACCTGATCGTCGAAA
>JABUQX010109626.1:40000-52500 GCA_015478945.1 Trachelipus rathkii
AGACATGATCCTATGGCTCATGTCGTTTATCTGCTGCGGGTTTTAGTTTAAAAGCTTAAGTCATTTTTATTTTAAAACGTACGTTATCGAACAAAATGTACTTCAGCGTGCATATTGCCAGATGTACGTTTAAAAAAAATGCAAAGTGAAATAAATAATAAATATTAAAAATAAATTTACGTACCAAAATTAAAATTCGGTTTAAAAATTAAAGTTATTTAAAAGGTGTGTGACGTGGGTTAGTTTTACGTAGATTAAACTTTTTTTTTTTTTTAAAGGCTGTTTAGGTTATAGCTTTTTCCTCTCTTACTATATGTTAAATTTGACTCTCTACAGAACTTTCACTTTCAATTTTTTTGAAATAGGTTGTGCGGAGATGCCATGTGCCAAGTCTTGATTGATCATATGGAGGTGAGAAGACAGTGGAATCAGGTGGATGGGCCAGTATGTAGTGAAGAGAGGTAGGAAATATATATTATCATTATAACTATATAGTGATGAGAGGTAGGGTATGAGGTATCCATATTTTATATAATATTACATGTACTTTTACTATATTATAGGTCTATATATATATATATATAATGGCAGAATATTGTAGAAACTAGATACTGTACTGTGACTTCCGAGGTACCTAACTTAACCTAACCTAACCTAAACCTAACCTAACTTAACCCCCACCCATAACCATATTACCTAACAACTATAATTAAATTTTTCATTTAAAATTATAAATCAGTTTGTTGATCCGGTAAACTCCGAGGTTATGGAAAGAAGCTCTCACCTTGTGAGGTGGTTGATATATCCTCAACTAGTTACAGTACAAGGTTTTGTGACAAAATTTGCCTATATATAATAATAATTAATATATATAATATATTATATATATATATGTATATATTAATATTATATATATATTATATATATATATATAATATATATATATTATATAATCGAGCTAGAAACTAGCTCTAACAAGGAAGTAGAATTAAAGGGTTTTTCAGTTATTTAATTTTATTAGGCAAGTAAATAAAATTGATGTAAGCTCACTTCACAATTAATTCATAGAAAAATATCTAATTATTATAAACATTTAAAATCATGTTTATAAATGTCTTTTATTTTATCCGGCTTTTTATTCTGATACAGACAAAATTACGGCACGTTCCTCTTCTTGTAATGTATGAACTCTTTTGGCCGAAACATCTTTTGGCACTCCAGTCAAGCCTCTCGGTTGTGATTGGCTCATACAATAATTTGAATAGATTTTTGCATGGTATTTAAATAACTACGTGTCATGTTACATACATAACAGCGAATTTTTCCGTTGAGTTTCTTTTAGATGTATCTGACCATTATAGTGAGGTGTACGTAATTATTATAGTAACGGGGTGTATCCTCATTACATATGATGATCTTGATTGACGGGCTGCTTAAGGGGGCTAAAAAATTAAGCAGCCCTTCTCTCTTCCTTAATATTAATTATAATCAATATAAAGTAAGTAGAAAGATGGAAAACAATTTTCTTTTGACTTTGAGAGGTGGAAGGAACATCACAATCTTTTTTTTTTTAACATTCTTAAAATATATAAAATTGATTTAAATTTCATTTTCAGAACACCTTATTATATAAAACCTTTTGAATACCTCTGAAATACCCAATAATTTTGGTCATTTTTATTAGTTTCTTTGTCATTCTCATCTACATTTACAAAATTGTGGTACACTCTTACATTTCGGAGATTCTTTGATACTCCTTTCCCGTGCTTTATTATTTATATACTGTTTTTATTTATCTTCACCACCCGGTAAGGACCAGAGTATCTCTTAGCTAATTTACTTAAATTTATTCTTGATTTTTCACTAGAACAAATTTAGCTTTAAACAGATCCTTTAGAACAAATATGTTTGCTCTTATAAACCGAGTGAATCACGAGAGACTGTCGCATCAATGCCAGTAATTTTTTTAAATAAGCACTGTGATTTACTGTGTCACTAAAAGGTTCGTTTTGCAGTAAGCTACCGGGCACTGCCAAGATTTGACCGAGCATCTATATAGCCGGAGTGACTCCTTTGGCGTTTATAGGACTTATTCTCAAACAGTATAGGGCCCACGGTAAAATTTCAGACCATTTCTAATCGTTCATTCTCACTGTCATTGATCATGCAGCTTAAACTCAGTATTAAAGTGCTGTTAAGCCTTTCACATAATCCTTTACTATTTGGGCTATATGAGTAAGTCATAATTGATCTACACCCAGTAAATTACAAACTCCATTAAACAGCCTTGCAAGAAATTGTCTTTCCCAATCTGAAACCAGCTTGAAAAATTGTCTTTCCCAATCTGAAACCAGTCTTTTAATCACTCCACATAACGGGAATAGCTGATTTATCCAAATGTGCATCACTGCTTCTACCGTTGCTTCCTTTAAGGCATAAGCAAACGGATACTTACTAAACTTGTCTATGGAAACTAATAGGTACTTGTAGCCTTTACCGTACGGCATCGTCGCAAGGTCTACATGGAAACTTTGAAACTTTTCCGGACACTTCCTTAAATCTTCCGAATTCAGGGTTGAACATTTTCAATTTGTTTCGCTGACAGAAGGCAAAATGTTTTATATAGTCCTTCAAACGGCCATGCATATTCTTAAAAGGCAAAATCACCCGTGATAACTATCAGAGTTCATTTTTGTCTATGAATTTTCGCGATTATATCGTCAATTAGATTCTCAGGAATGATTATTCTTGCGATCTTAGTCGATATATCGATAGCCAGAGCTATCACCTTATCCCTATATATGACCCCTTTGTGCACCAAAGCTTTGGAACAGATGCTGAAGATACATTTCCCCGCAGAGATCTCTAATGTTTACGTCAGAATCTTGCTCCGCACTCAACTCCAGAAAATCAATTTCTCAATTAAATTTATCTATAATATCCTTCATTCCTCCCCCTCCACCTCCGATGAGTTAATAAATTTACAAAAATAATCATTAAATTAATTATTTTACTTATTTATTATTAATTTATCACTACTATTAATTATTTTATTTATTAATAATTGATTATTGTTATTATTATTCTATTTATTATTATTTATTATTATATTACTCTAGGATTATTATCTCATTATTAGTATTATAATTATTATTATTTATTATTATTATTATATGAATTCCTTACTAATCTCTCTCAAATACTTTCAAACCGCTTATTTATTGCCTTGCCAGTAACTCCACAGCTCTTAGGTTGCATTAGATAACACTAGCCTCAAGGAGCATTATATGCTTGATTGCCTATCCCCACTACAATTCGCTCCCCATTTGGGACCTTAGGTGAGTTATTCTGATAATTCGTGATTTGTTAACTTACCTAGATAACTGATGGACGGCATGGTCGGATTTGCCGAAGAGTTGACGCCCTTAGAAAGTTTCCACTACAGGAAGTGTGTCAATGCTAGCCGCTTACATTTTTGTTCATCTCTCCAGATTTATGATTTCTCTCATGTGCTTCCAATCGTGTGTCTATGTTCCTTATCTAGCAGTTTTCAAATCATTGATAATTAAAAATTTCTGTTTTTCTTGCTTTTGCAAATCAATAGCACTCATAGTTTGTTTGGCTCGTGGCAACAACAATTCAAATTATTTTGTAATTCAATTTTCTCTTGAGGATTAAAACCTTCCTTCTATCCCCCTTATATATAGATAATTATAATATAGGCCTACTAAATAACTTATACCCCATAGATATATATTATAGTAAGGAGAATCTGAATTTATATATTATATGTAGTATATATACTTAATATATAATACTACTATATATATAATATATAATATATAATATATATTCATATATAACTAGTTCAGTTTATTTATTTACTCATTATTTATTATATCTATATATTTATAAATCTATTAATATATGACTATTTTTCTTTATCACGCTTATTTATATTAAATATTTATGTACAAAATTTGATCAGTTTTATTCTTAGTTTCCACTAAGAATAGGCATATTATATATTTTCTATAATTACTTTATAAGACTATTATTACAATACAAAACAAATTATCTTTCAAACTTTGATTTAAGTTCATTATAATCCATGATATCATATATATAATTAATCAAGCAAGCTTAAATACGCAATAAATTTTATATCAATTAGAATACCGGCCAACTATATAAACTTGCCTCTTTACTGAGACAACACACAAGATGCACACAGATGCAACTAATGAGATGAAGCTTTGCTACTATTTAAAAAATGTTTTTATTAACCATCGTATAGATTAGCATCTCGAGAGCATCGGACCAGTCTAATTAGCCCAGCGTCGAACATTCACAAAAAGCAGTATTAATTAATTTTACATGCGACCTTCATAGGCATTCACTAGCGGCCATAGAACACATTTTACAATCTTCCAGAATCTAGATCATGTAAGTACATAATTATTAAATACTGACACTGTAAAATTCTTACACAAAATTCAATAAAATTTAACCACTCTTTCAATCATGTGTCTTATACTAAAAAAAGTTATTACCTAGAATCTGCATCTGCTGAACTATTTTTAAAACTGTCACTGCTAGAGTTACAGTTCATAATACTTTAAATAAGTAATCACTCCATTCTTAAACAGGACGAACAAAAGTTGATTCATGAGCAATTTCTCACCGATTTAAAAATTAATTAATGATTATCATTTTACTGGACCTGCGAACAACAAGCCAATTACTCTAATTCTTCTCACTCGAAATAACCAGTAACAGCCTCTAACTAAAAAAGAGACACAAGATTGCCGACCAGAGGACTATCCTGACACGCACTCATCCCAACAATTCTCAGATCGCCGCGACAGACGCCTTCACATAATCGACTCGAGTTCTCATATGCATTACCTTCGCCTCTCTCACTAGCTCAAAATAGCATGAGCTCTTAACTTCGCACCTCAATAAGAACAGGAATCTCCTCTATATACAACAAACATCAAAGAGAACGACCGAAAAGTAAGCCACCACTCTTTTTAAGTACTTCTTCTTCCAGACAACTGTCGCGACGTTACCCCACTTTAAAACACCAAGGACAATATATATTCCTAATCTAAAGCAGTATACTAAATTTTCAAGAAGAAACGAAATTGGATAAGATGATTACAGATAATTGCTTGCATCGATGAAGAAGTACTATGTTTATACTGCAGAGAAGATGGAGAGATTCATGGAGGCAAAAAAAATGATGGCAAAGTTCGAATCAACAAGAAAAATACCCCAGTTTATATGGGCCTTCCAGGAAACCGGATCAGATATATAAAGACACAAATATCAATAATTGATCAGAATGCTTTTGACTACACTAAATAATAGAAATTCTAGCTGCGATTAGAAATAAATAATTATAGTCTATGATATAACTCTATACATTCATATATAGATTTTCATCGAATCAACTATTATTTAACATGACTTCAAAAATAAAATAATTTAAACATGACAATATTTAAACAATTAGGGACATTAAGAAAATATAGGTTTTCACCCTCAGGAACAGCTAAATTATATTTCCACCCCATATTCTATTAAAAAAAAATGAAATAGACATAAAATTCGAAATATCAGAGCGATTTATTATTATTATAATTAAACTAAATTAATTAAAATGAAATAACCATATAGAAAGCAACATACATCACGTATAAGTATTCCCAGGGCGACTCGGTTAAAACCTAAATAGGCCCCGATATCCTTTAAACTTAGTTTTTCACTGCCTGTTCATATTATCATCCTGTGCCTTCAATAACAAAAAGTAAAGTACAAAATGTACTCATGCATCAAAGGGCAATCAGTCACAAAGGTTGCCAACTTTTCACTTATTCGCAACACTCAAAACACTCAGCATCGGGTTTTTGACACATTCATCACCTTCACTTCGTCACTCTACACTCCTCTAGACATTAATTCTCCATTTTAATATTATAGACAAATGACTTTTCATAGATTAACACTTTGAAAGAAACCATCAATAAAGACAACTAACAAGTTAAATAATCTCAAAAAAAGCGGTTAATCCATTACCTACAATAACAAATATATACCTATCATAAAGTATTTATTCCCAATATCACAAAGACTTAATAATGCCAAAATCTCTTGAAGAGTGCCTTAGATCTCAGAGCAAAAGGTTGCTAGATCCGGAAGATGTCATAAAATGCAAAACCCATCGCAAAGCCTTATCCAAAACCCCCTTTTTTTGGAATTTGAAATGAAAAATTGCGATAATTTTTTTCCTGTTCTGGCGAAGTGGATGAAATTTTCAGGGCATATGTAGTCGGAGGAGAGGCACATTTTTTACTTAAATAATTTCTTTGTATATGCATTAGTTTGGGATTTGTTTTTGGAACAAATTTTCAAAGAAAGATTTTTGGGAAATTTTTAAAAAATTTTATTTTGAGTATACAAAAAAACTATCTAAGTAAAAAAGATGTATCTTTCTCAACTATACAAGCCCTGAAAATTTGATGTTAATCGAATAAGTAGAAAAAAAATATCTCGATATTTCACTTTTTGGATCGATTAAATTTTTGAAAAAGTGATATTGTGATATGTATTTTTTCTACTTATGCGATCAATATCAAATTTTCTGTGCTTGTATAATTGGGCGAGATACACCTTTTTTACTTAGATAATTTTTTTGTATGCTCAAAAGAAAATATTTTAAAAATTTCCCAAATTTTTTTTTTGAAAATTTGTTCCGAGAACAAATCAAAAACTAATGCATATACAAAGAAATTATCTAAGTAAAAAATGTGCCTCTCCCCCGACTACATATGACTTAAAAGTTCATCGTACTTCGCCGAACAGGAAAAAACATCTATCGCAAAATTTTTCACATTTCAAATCCAAAAAAAGTGGGTTTGGAAATTGGACAACGCTGAGTACAAAACTCAAAAAATCGAAAATATTCTATGTAATTATTGTAGGTAATGGACCCATCTATGCATATTTCAAGTTTGAAGTCATTTCGAAAAAAATTCTGGAAGTTGATAGGAAAATGTCAAAAACATGGGTTTTGAAAAATTGAATATTTTGAAAGAATGACTACAGACACAGAAAAACACCGGAAAACAACGTTTTAGAGGCCAAAAAAGCTACAGTTTGGTGTTTTTTATAGGGTCAAAATCGCCTGATAATTCCGAATTTTAGGTCCATTTTTAGGGGGGGTGAAAATTGGGCGTAGCAAGAGCCAAATATTGGATCCTTCCCTTAATATTAATTAAAACATATTTGAGGAACACTACAAGTAAAATAGGTTGAATGGGCTTGCTTTACTCTTTATTCATAGAAATTTGGCTTTTGAAATCACCAAATATTAAGTCATCATTTTGCTGAATCTGGAAAAGCACGACTTTTGCAGCTTGTTCTGTAAAGTCTAGTAAAAAATTAAAACTTTATTGATTATTTATTATTATTATTATTTACTACTATTCCATTCCTATAACAACATTGGAATTAGGTAATCTATAAGGATTTTGTAAAGAACGCATAAATTGAAAAAAAGAAAAAGATATTAACTGTAAGTAGAGTGCGTATACAAAAGATTAAAACAAACATTAAAATATTGCTATAATAAAATTTTATGAACTTTTATATTCTTACAATAATAATTATAAATTTATACAGAACTGATTTTTTTTCCATCTATCCTGAGTTTCTGAAACGTATCTTTCAGTTCTCTCTAGTACATTACATCAGACGTACAAATTTTAAAGGAAACCTAAAGAATCTTAATTTTCCCCTTAAAACCTCAATATTTATCGTCCGGGATAAAGGGGGAGGCAGAATTGTAGCGCCAAGAGGGTGGCAGAATTCCAACCCCCCCCCCCCGAAATAAAATCCTGCATATTCTCGAGATCAGCAAGCTCTTCGATATTGTGTACAAAGTATATATGTATTTTTCAATGAAAGCTTACCTCGTTGACAGGAGTTACATAAAACTTTAAAAGATGATGTCTCAAAGAAAAATTTAACTTTGAAAAACTTGTGCCCCACGATATGATCATCGCATAATGATTGTCTTTTAGCTTTGAGGAATGATTTCAAATCCGTCATGAAATGCTTAACTGAAACTGCATTTCACAGCTCAAGCAAGACAGTAGTACACGAAACTCTATCAATTAGAAATCGTCTTGATAAATTTGAATTCATACTTTTGCTCAAACTTGAAAGCAAATTGCCTGAAATCATTACTATCGCATCAAAATGCTTGCAGAATGAACAGCCGACCTCAACAAAGCATGTTATTTTATTAGTCGGGCACGTAATAAATTAATATCAGTAAGAGTTAACTTTTCTGATTTCTTGGATGAAGCCAAAATATTGGCCCGGTCATGAAGTATATATAGTTTGTGAAATGGAAAAAGAGTTTTGAAACGCTTTTTTGATGAGATAGCTTATGACCACGGAATTCACGAGACGGTTAAATCTTTTGAAATTAAAGTTTTCAATGCATCGCTAGATTTCGTAATAAAGAAAATGGAAATGAGATTTACGCGTCTGACAACTATCGTCCTAAGCTTTTCATTTCTGATACCACAAAACTTAACAAAGTCTGACACGTGAATAATCACCCAAAAAAACAAAGTAGTTAAATATCCCACTGAAGTATCTAGTACTTTGGATGACCAGGTAATATCTTTTAGAACATCATTATCCAAAGATATCAGATGCAGATGGAAGAAAAATGTTAGAAAAATAGCAGGTTTGCTCATTGAGGAAAACGTTTGCATGGTAAGTTGCTTCCCTGAATTCGCCAGTTTCTTATAAATTTATTTGACACTTGCCATTACCACAGCTACTTCTGAAAGAAGCTTCTCCAAGTTAAAGCTTACAAAATCGTACTTGAGAAGCACGATGATACAAATGTGGATTAGTGATTTAGCCATCTTGAACATAGAGCATGAAGAAACACATACCGTAAATATTGTTACAATAGTAAAACAATTTCTCATAAAAAAAAACGAAAAACGGGGCATCAATAAGGTATTTGTGAAGACTAAAAGTTTGTAGGTAGCTAAAGTTTTATAATTTTTGATTTCTTAAACTTAAAATTTTGGAAGTGGAACGAATATATTTTTTTTTTTTTAAATTTGAGATTTAGTGGTGTTTGAAATAAACAAATGAAGCACTACTCTAATTGTTTTTGTTCTGTGTAATATATATATATATATATATATATATATATATATATATAGTAGATATATATATAGTTATATATATATATATATATATATATATATATAAAGTATATATATATATATATATATATATATATATATATATATATATTTGTCTCGACCTGAAGACTTGACACTTTGTAGCTTGTCTCTGTCTCCCCTCTCTCTCTCTCTCTCTCTCTCTCTCTCTCTCTCTCTCTCTCTCTCTCTCTCTCTCTCTCCCTATATATATATATATATATATATATATATATATTATATATAGTATATATATATATATATATATATATATATATATATATATATATATATATATATATATATATATATTAAATACTCGAGTTCTTCCTTCTAAAACGTTTTCTTTATCTAATCTTACATCAACTTACCTTCTTTAAATCAGGAAATAAATGTATTTAACTATTAAAATACGAAACCTATGACATATAAAGGACAAATAAATATGTGAAAAATAGCAAAAAAACAAACAAAACAATGAATCTTCACTTAATTTAAATCTTAAAAAAAAAAAAAAATTCTCGTATAAAAAAAAAATAATAATAACCTGCAACAATTTTATAGTTTTACTTCAAATAAAAACATATCACAAGAAAATAATAATAATAATAATAATAATAATCATAATAATAATAATAATAATAATAATAATAATAATAATAATCATGATAATTATTATTTTACAGTAAATTTCAATAATTAAAAGAGAAATTACAAGCTAAATACACTTAATTTCAATATCCTCTTAATCCGATTAACTTTAATATTTTAACTGGGTCTAAATTCACAGATACCGTCTCCGCCATTCGATCTGAGCATGAACTGCCGCCATTTTTAATGGGTTAAAAGCGTTATTTAATAGAGGTTATTCTTACCTTTTTAATTTTGCATAATAGTTTCATATATTTGACCAACTTTCGCAAAAAAATAAGAGAATTTTCTCGTAACATGTTGAAATTTGGAAAAATAGATCGTTTCTATAATGTAAACTCGTGCTGAGCATGAGTAGCACGAGTGCAGGAGTCGCCTGATATATATATATATATATATATATATATATATATATATATATATATATATATATATATATATATATATATATATATATATATATATATATATATATATATAGATAGATAGATAGATAGATAGATAGATAGATAGATAGATAGATAGATAGATAGACAGATAGATAGATAGATAGATAGATAGATAGATAGATAGTCTTTAGTCTTTATTTCTTTATTTCGTACACTGAGTACATTAAAAAATATATATTACATTAAAATAAATTATATTGCATAATATAAAATTATATTATATAATTAAACTTATTTAACACAAAATCATATCCCCCTATGTTATCTTAATGGATCCTCCCTATTTTGAACAAATTTTATTCTCGCTTTGAGTGCATCCAAATCATTATCAAATAAATTAATGACTCCATATTTAGTTGCAAATGTTTCTTCAATATCTTTAACTAAAATACCCCTTTTCAATATTACATTTTTATAAACAAAGTTACATGGCTTATTAAATAATCTAAATACAGTGCATAATTTTAAATTGTTTAAATAATGATCAAACATGAGCCATTCCAATGAATTACAAATAAAATGATTACTACTCCTATTCGAAATTCCATAAACTTTTTTTAAAGCATTGTGAAAGCTAACTTCAAACTGTCTGTAAACTTGACTAATATTATACTTATTCATCCATAAATTAGCTCCATAGAATGGCATACAAAATGATTTCAATAAGAAGAGAACAATATCCGATCTTAAGGAACCAAATCTTCTTAAAATAACATTAAATTTTCCTAGAAATTTATCCCTAGCTCGTCTAACGTCAGATTTTTCTTCTAGATTTTTATTTAAAATAGAGCCAAGATATTTAGTTTCCATAGAACACTTTAGAAAACCCTGAGAAATCTTTACTTTAACTAATTCATCCTTATTTTTAGTTGATCTATTACAAAACGCAATCACTGTACTTTTATCTACATTTAATTTCAAGCATAATCTCTTAATTACATTTTCCGTTATGTCTAAGAGTTTTTGTAGTCCTTCTATTGAGGGAGCCAACAAAACTAGATCATCTGCGTACATAACAACATTAGACATGCTCATACCTAATCTCGCACCTATTTTACTATTTACCAATTCTTTTATAAGTTCATCTATATAAATGCAAAAGAGTAGAGGTGACAGAATTCCTCCTTGTCTAACATCATTTTTTATCTTCCATCTATTTGATACATTATTTTTAAATTTAACATGAGCAAACTGATTGTTGTAAATATGCACTAAAATATTATGCATTATATCAGGAATTTTCAAATTCTCCAATTTCTTAAATAAAATGTCATGATTGACTTTGTCAAATGCCTTCGAAAGGTCTAAGAATGCCGCATACATGGTTGAACCTCCCTCGATGTATTCTGCAATTGTTTCCTTCAAAACGAAGATTGCAGTCTCTGTTGAGCAATTTCTTCTAAAGCCATGCTGCCTATCATCCAGAATGACATAATCTTTAATCCTATTCAGAATTCCATATTCAAACAGCCTTAGAAAGACAGATGACATCATCACCGGTCTATAATTATTGGAATCGCAGCAATTTCCGTATTTATCTTTTATAATCGGGGTTATCGAGCCCTCCAATAGGTCACATGGAATATGATTGTGCATCATACATACATTCATGAATTTTGCAATAATTTTATACAACTTTTCCGTCCCAAATTTCAAATGATATAAGTGAATCCCATCTGGACCTAAAGTTGGATTCATTTTATTAATTATTTCATTAATTTCCATAGCAGTGAATAATTCATAAACTTCTGTCCAATGAGCTTTTTTAAAAGCATTCTTAGTGTGAAATTGGGAAGATCTATCATCAAATACTTTCCTAAATTTATTCGAGAATAATTCCGCTATATTTCCATCATCATTTTCTTCATCAATCTTTATTACGTCTCTCTTTAATAAACCTTCCTTACTAACCATATTCCAAAATAATTTTAAATTTTTACCACTAAAACTTTTGGCAAATTTTTCATTTCTTATCTCGTTTTCCATCAATCTACATTTTTTTTAATTCAAATTTAAACTTAGCTCGTGATTTACACATTTTGTCAAATTCCGTACCCTGACGTTTTCTTCCTTTCTTTTTCCATTCTCTAAAATGCCAATTTGCTTCTTTATAAAAATCCTTTAATTTTTCATTCCATCCTGT
>JABUQX010109626.1:62500-67500 GCA_015478945.1 Trachelipus rathkii
TAATTCAAGAATATAAGAACATTTTAGGCAAGGACGAAACAGAACAACAATACATAGTTCCGATTGTTAATGAATACAAAAAACACTATCCATAATCTACTAAAACTACTCTACTGAAGAAGTAAAATCCAAATATCTTTGATAATCTATGTTTAAAATAAATAATCATTTGAACAATATTTGTAAGTAATAAATATATATTTCGATTTCCCAGTATCATTAACCTGCCATAAAATAGTTTCGTAATGTAATAAAGGTATTAAAAAAACATGGTACTTAATATGTGAAATATGGAATTTTGGGGCCCTTTGGGGCCCTTCAGGGTCCTCTTAGTGTATTCCAATGTTTCGAAATTTTGTATAGTAGTTTTATATCTAGTGGAATAAAAATAGGGGTTGGGAGTAGCAATTGTCGAAAAATGAAAATTAAGGGCCACTCTAATATATATATATATATATATATATATATATATATTATATATATATATATATATATATATATATATATATATATATATATATATATCTATATATATAATATATATATATATATATATATATATATATATATATATATATATATATATATATATATATATATATATATATATATATATATATATATATATATGCGTGTGTGTGTGCGCTTCTCGAATTAAGCATTCTACTTTCATGGTATTAATTTTAGTACTGACATTTCGAAGAATTTAGGGACATTTGCCATACTGTTGGATTCTACCAAGAATTTTTCTAAATCTGGCAAATTCCTAATTCAAAAAGAGCTGACCGAGGCTAAAAATTCCAGGTTCCAAATCTCCAAATTCTCGGTTCCGAGTCCCCGGGTTTCCAACTTCCCGGTTCCGGGTCCCCAACTTCTCGGTCCCGGGTCCCCAACTTCACGGTTCCGAGTCCTGAATGTTTAAAATTGTTTCCACATAATAACATGCCTTACAAATCAATCTTTAATTTTACTACTGGCGTTAAAGAGGGGGAGAGAAGGAACAAGAAAAATTACATATATTTTGTTAGAAAAATTTCATAATCTTATAAAATTCCAAAAATGCAGTATATATATATATATATATATATATATATATATATATATATATATATATATATATATATATATATATATATATATATATATATATATATATATATATATATATATATATATAATTATTATATTATTACATCAGTGTGGCGTAACTTTTTGAAGAATACACTTGGTAGTGGCAGAGTCTATATATATATATATATATATATATATATATATATATATATTATATATATTATATATACATATATATATATATATATTATATATATATATATATATATATATATATATATATATATATATATATATATATATATATATATATATATATATTATATAAATATATTATTATTTTTATTATATATATATATATTTATATATATATATATATATATATATATATATATATATATATATATATATATATATATATATATATATATATATATATATATATATATATATATATATATATAATATATATATATATATATATATATATATATATATATATAGCTAACGAAAACATCGAAAACATATTTTAATAATTATAATACGTACCTATTTATTTGTATGAAAAGCTTGTTTACATTATATTTACCAAATACTTAATTTTAAAGTACATTCCAATTGAGTAATTTCTTAGGCCTACCATTTTTTTAAAATAAAGCCGTGGTTTTATAGATAAGTTTTTAAAGCGTTTTTTCTTTAATATAAAATCTACACTTAATCCATTATGCATTATTTCAATTATTTTATGTATATAATGCTAAATACCACTTAAATAAAGTTATATAAAATTAATATTCAATATCAGAACAATCAAACACATTCGATACAAAGATTTCAAACAAACTGCCACAAGCCACAAGCCACAAGCCACACATTTCGTACATATTTACGGGAAGAGAACGAAAGGTTTCATATATTTTCGATTATAGGTAAGACAGACTAGCCCGTTCCCTTATAACTTGACGTAAAAAATGACGTCATTCGTCCGTCCGTAGCAAAGAATTTTACTCTTAATTAAGGGGAGACTTCATAGCAAAAGCTCAACTATTCCAAACCGATAAAAGTAAATTTTTTTTGATGAACAACTATGATATCTTTAATTTTATGAAAAAAACAAACAAAAAAAACTGTTCGTTTTTGAACAGTTTTAGGGTGAAGACAGGAAATTTTTTTTTTTTAATTTCCACAAAAACTGCCATAAAATCTTTAATTTTCAAGATATTTCAATTTTTTTTGCACTAAAATACTCCAATTTAGTGTGGTAATATCTTTTAGTTAGACACCTTATTTGAAAATTTTTTTTTTTTAAAAATTTTTTTACAATCTCTGAAAAGTACTTTCAAAATTTTTGAACAGAGAATAGTCAACCATGGCTGACACCACCCTACGTTCTACCAAAATATTTAATATAAACGTCAGTTTGTTTACACGTTTGTATGTGAACTTGGTACCAAATTTGAAGAAAATAAATCTGTTCGTTTTTTTTAATGAATTTTTTTTATATCTCATGTAAGGAAAAAATGAATTGCTTGAAAACACAAATAAACATTTGGAAATTTTTTCATTTTAGACGGCAAAAACTTATTCTCATATATATATATAGTATATATATATATGAAGAGTGGTATATATATATATATATATATATATATATATATATAAGTTATATATATATATATATATATATATATATATATATATATATATGTGTGTGTGTGTGTGTGTGTGTGTGTGTGTGTGTGTGTGTGTGTGTGTGTGTGTGTGTGTGTGTGTGGGTTCCAAGCAACCTTCTATTGATTTAAATAAGTACAGTTTCAAAGCAGTGATGTCGAAGCAGGTGACTTGAAAACTGTTCCGAGATGTCTTTGGAGAGGCGGATCGGACTAGTAGTAAAGCCTCCTGTACATTGTCTAACGGCGACGCTGTTGTCGATGGTTCGTGTCCTGGCGCGAGTGAAATTTTTTTCGTCTTATTATTGCAAATTTCTCGCAACGAGAATGTTGTGCGCATGTCGGCGATCCTTGACTTTGGTCGGCTGCTCCTGTAACCCATGAGCACCCCTGAAAAATGCCGTGTAGCCCCAGAGGGGGTTCCAACCACCCTTCTGTGGATTTAAATATGTAGCGAGTTTCAAAGCAGTGATATCGAAGCAGGAGATTTGAAATCTTCCGAGATGCCTTCTTTTTTGGGGAGGCGCATCGGACTAGTGGTAGAGCCTCCCTGTACATTGTCTAACGGCGACGCTCTTGTCGATGGTTCTTGTCCTGGCGCGAGTGAAATTTTTTTCGTCTTATTATTGCAAATTTGTCGCAACAAGCATATTGTGCTCATGTCTGACTTTGGTCGGCTGCTCCTGTAACCCATGAGCACCCTTATATATGCAGTAGCCCCAGAGGGGTTCCAACCACCCTTCTGTGGATTTAAATATGTAGCGAGTTTTAAAGCAGTGATATCGAAGCAGGAGATTTGAAAACTTCCAAGATGCCTTCTTTTTTGGGGAGGTGGATCGGACTAGTGGTAGAGCCACCTCTACATTGTCTAACGGCGACGCATTTGTCGATGGTTCGAGTCCTGGTGCGAGTGAAAAAAAATTCGTCTTATTATTGCAAATTTGTCGCAACAAGCACCTTGTGCGCATGTCGGCGTTCCTTGACTTTGGTCGGTTGGTCCTGTAACCCAGGAGCACCCCAGAAGAATGCCGTGTAGCCCCAGCAGAGATTCCAATCACCCTTCTGTGAATTTAAGTAAGTGTCGAGTTTCAAAGCAGTGATATTGAAGCAGGAGATTTGAAAACTTCCGAGATGCGTTCTTTTTCTAGGGAGGCGGATCGGACTAGTGGTAGAGCCTCCTGTATATTGTCTAACGGCGACGCTGTTGTTGATAGTTCGAGTCCTGGCGCGAGCGAAATTTTTTTCGTCTTATTGCATGCAAATTTGTCGTAAGAAGCATGTTGTGCTCATGTTGACGTTCCTTCATCTTGGTCGGTTGATCCTGTTACCCATGAGCACCCCTGAAGAATGCCGTGTAGCCCCAGAAGGGGTTCCAACCATCCTTCTGTGGATTTTAATAAGTATCGAGTTTCAAAGCAGTGAAATCGAAGCAGGAAACTTAAAACTGTAACGAAATACCTTTTTTTCTGGGGTGTCGGATCTGACTAGTGGTTTAACCTCTTGTGCATTGTCTAACAGCGACATGGACGCTGTTGTCGATGGTTCGAGTCCTGGCGCGTGTGAAATTTTTCCTCGTCTTATTATTTGCAAATTTGTCGCAACAAGCATGTTGTGCCCATATCGGCGTGGCCTGACTTTGGTTGGTTGCTCCTGTAACACGGGAGCAAACTAGCAGAATGCCTTTTAGCCCCAGCAGGGGTTCCAACCACCCTTCTATGGATTTGAATAAATATCGAGTTTCAAAGCAGTGATATCGAAGCAAGAAATTTGAAAACTTCCGAGATGCTTCTTTTCTGGGGAGGCGGATCGCAATAGTGGTAGAGCCTTGTGCACATTGTCTAACGGCGACGCTGTTGTCGATGGTTCGAGTCCTGGCGCGAGTGAAATTTTTCTTCGTCTTATTATTGCAAATTTGTCGCAACAAGCATGTTGTGCCCATGTTGGCGTTCCTTGACTTTGGTCAGTTGCTCCTGTAACCCAGGAGCACCCCAGAAGAATGCCGTGTAGCCCCAGCAGGTGTTCCAACCACCCTTCTATGGATTTAAATAAGTATCGAGTTTCAAAGCAGTGATATCGAAGCAAGAAATTTGAAAACTTCCGAGATGCTTCTTTTTCTGGGGAGGCGGATCGCAATAGTGGTAGAGCCCTTGTGCAATATTGTTCAACGGCGACGCTGTTTGTCGATGGTCTGAGTCCTGGCGCGAGTGGAAATTTTTCTTTTGTTCTAATATTGTAAAATTTGTCGCAACAAGCATACAG
>JABUQX010109626.1:72500-80000 GCA_015478945.1 Trachelipus rathkii
AGTAAAATCCGAAGAATGAGCTAGAGGTTGAGAATATGAAAAATTAGATTTTCTATAATTATAAATAAAACATTTTTTGATCCTAAACCTGGAATCGCAATTTTGATTGGAATTGAAATTTTTTAGTTCGACACCTCTCTAAATAAATTTCTGTATCTAAAAAACTATTTAGAATTTTTAAAAAATAATTACACCATGATGTTCAGGAGGAATTTTTCTACTAATTTAGATAATAAAAAAAAAAGTGAAAATTTTGATTTTGCTTTCAAAAAGTAGGGGGTCTAGTTATGAAGTCTCCCCTTTTAAGATCAGAGTAGGAGCGAGAATTTCTAAATGAATTCAATTATTATTATAGCTATTATTATTGTGGTTGTTTTTCTTTTAATTTATGCAAAATAGCTTCTTTTTTAACTTTTATATAAAATTTTAATAATTTAGTGTACTTTTACCATTTAATTTCAATTATTTAAAACCTAAAAAATATTGGGTAGGAGCTACCTACCCGGCCTACCCTATATATACGCCCCTGATATATATATATATATATATATATATATATATATATATATATATATATATATATATATATATATATATATATATATATATATATATATATATATATAAAAATATGTTATAAGGGGAGATGCTAGAAGCCTTTATAGATAGAATCTTGTTAATAATTTAGAAGGAAAGTCACTATTTAATAATTTACATAAGCACAAATTTTCGTTTCTTTTCTGAAACCTCATCAGGTGCTGGTTGTTGTAAGACTAAGATTAAATTTAATTTTTATGTAATATTTATGCTTATGTAAATTATTAAATAGTGACTTTCCTTCTAAATTATTAACAAGATTCTCTATAAAGGCTTCTATTATATATCTAATCCTTTAGAGATCATTGCTGAATACGTACAATATATATATATATATATATATATAATTACTTAGTATATATATAGATATATATATATATATATATATATATATTAAAATATATATATATATATATATATATATATATATATATATATATATATATATATATATATATATATATATATATATATCTTATATATATATTAATATTTAAATATATATATATTTATATATATATTATATATTTTTATAGGTAGCAGCACCCTATATATATATATATATATATATATATATATATATATATATATATATAAGGTTGTTGCTATATATATATATATATATATGACTCAGAATCAGAAGCGAATCCTTATTGCTTTCTTAACATGCGCCGCATGTTTAGAGGAAAAATAGTATAATTTTTTTTTTATTGTCAGTATAGTGATTTGAAAATAAAGATGTTGATAATTCTTCTTTTTCTAAAGCTTCTATTTATAATAAATTTATATTTAATTTACATTCTCTAGCAGCCAACGTGAATAATAATTTTGCTAGTCAATACGATGCTTGCGGTAACTCGACAGCCTGCCTTTCTGAGAAATTTAACCCGGTAAACAGGTGAGCGTGCATGAAATTATTCACGGCGAAAATACAGTGAAAGCTTGCGGAAACTTAACAGCAAGCAATCACAGTGAGCGGAGAGAGAGAAACGCATTTCGGGGGTATTTCTTTAAAATTTGTTCATTGTTTCGCGATTATAATAAATTTTAGAAAGAAAAATGACGAAAAATTATGATTTTTTGCTACTAGACTAATTCATTAATTGTTCAGTTTTTAAATTGTTCTGAAAGTGACTTAGTTTTCAATTATTAATTAAAACTCTTTAAGTGGTAACCATATATAATTAAAAGTAAAATACTGCATTAAAAATAAGTATGGGTTGTATCATGTATGTTATAGAATAATTTTACAAAAAATTGTCTAAGTGTTAAGTATGAACAATTTAGGTATAAAAAATACTGATAGGCCCATACATAATAGTAGGTTGATATCATTTTATCAACTAAAGTGCATGGTTGTAAGTTATGGGGTAATTATGGATATCTATATTAAATTGGCAAGTAAGCTTTCTATTTCAATTACATCGATTATATATATATATATATATATATATATATATATATAGTATATAATATATATTATATATATATAATATATATATATATATTATATATATATATATATATATATATATATATATATATATGCCACAGAGCTTCCATATTAATCCTGTCATTCGTCTGTTGCAAGTCCATAAAACCTAAATACAATTTATTCTTTATCTCTCTCATTTTCTCAATTGTTTGTTTCAATGTAAGATTTAATCTACACATCCTCTACCACTTCTAAATGCACCTTGTTCTTCGAAAATCAGTCCCTCAGTCACTAGGAGCACTCTTTTGAGCAAAATACTAGCATATATCTTCCCTACAACACTCAATAAACTAATTCCACTATAGTTCCTACAGCTTCCCTTACTTTTATATAAGGGTACTATTACTGCTTCCTTCAATCCTTCGGAACTATATGCTCCATAAATGCTTTGTCACATTATTGATCGTTTCACCAGTAATTCCATCTATAGCTGCAGATTTGACATTCTTCAACTTTCTCACTCTGCCTGTTGCCTCCGCCCTACCAATTCCCTCAAACTCAAAATACCTATTTCTTCTTACACACACATTCACAATAACCTCTTCATTACTGCCAATGTTATGCACGTTTCTGAAGCGTTCCCTCCACGCTCTCCTCGCATCCATTTCATTATTCACGAAAGTTCTATTTTTATTCATTATTCTTTCTTTCTCTTTTTTAACCTTTCGTACTTTCTTTTAGAGGGTTTTCCTAATCCCTTGTAAGTTCCCATTCATCCTCCTTCCGAACTGTTGCTCTTTTACCTCTTTTTTCCTCCTACGTATGCAACTTTTAGTCTTCCTTTTTTTTACCTCTTTATATATTTCTTTACACCCTTTTTTCTTAACCTCATCATTTGCTTTTAGTACATTCAACCCCTACTCTTTTTTTTACTTTTAACCGCTTGCTTCACCTCTCCATTTCTCTACTCGCTATTGACATTCTTACTTCATACTTTTGCATATCCATATACTTCTCTTGCACTGCTAACAAAGATTTGATTCATTGGTGTCCAGATTTGATCAGCCTCATCTTGTTCACATTCAGCTGATTTATTCAGATTATCTCAGAAAATCACATTCTCCTCAACATCACCTTCAGATGGACTATATGTTACATCCACACATACCCTGATCTTCTCAAACTTAAATTTAACTACTAGAATTCTAGTACTAACACAAACAAACTCCACCATAGCTCTGTGCCACAGGTCACTCATCATAATCGGAACTCCTCTCCCCTTCTCATTCCTTTCCACTCCAGCACACACATTTTACTCCATACTACTCGTCTAGGCTACTTCCTTTCATCTTTGATTCAGTTACAGCAAGCAAATCAAATTTACTCTTTCTAAATTCATCCATATACTCTCTCTCCTCTTCTCACCATTTATTCCTCTAACATTCCACGTGCCCACACGATTCCCACCCATGCCTCCGACGGAAGATACAAGGTCGCTTACGGCTATCACCACCAGATCCGAGGAATGCATAAGCATTCCTAGGGTGTAAATAAGTTATAGCGGGTTCCCAACCCAACTACCAATGTCATTTTAGTAGCCTCCTCCTACGGCTCTCAGAACATATGCTCTGGGAGCTCTTTCTCCTCCACACACATGCAAGGTTATATGAAAAAAAGGCGTTTGGCTGTAATAGCAATAGTGTTTCCTGGCCTTATGTGATACGGATAGTCTACTCCTGTGTAGGATATGAGAGCTAGAGGGGCAAACCATTGGGCATTAGAATGTCATGGGATGTAACCCTACACCCCAAATTCTCAATGAGAGTTAATTTCATCGCTTCGATAGCGCTACTTCACTATATATATATATATTATATATATATATATATATATATATATATATATATATATATATATATATATATATATATATATATATATATATATATATATATATTTTATAATACATATATATATAAATATATATATATATATATATATATATCCCCCCAAGGTGCACAGGAGGTTGGGAATGAAGCGATATGGCCCCCTACTGGTTGCGTACGAGACTTTGATTTCCGAACATGTGTGGGCCTGCTTATGAAACGTACAACCTCATCCTTGTCCTTGCTTTGCCTGTAATAATAATGGCCACAGCCTACACCGCAATTCTCAACGCAGTTTTCATCATGGCCGCCTCGAGAAGGAGGATGACGTCATCATTGTAAGTATGAAGCCGTATGGCTACAGTCGTCTTGAAATAAATTTACATTATATATCTTTGAGAGTAGCTTACTCTAAATTCTAATTAGAGTCTAATGGCAGTGGTTCCAACCCCGGATTCTTATTCTTCCCCTTGGGGATTTGGGAAGTGTTTCTGTTGCCATCGCGGAACCTTAGCAGTTTCCAGGAATTAATGTTCCACTTTGGAGTTTATATAAATATATTATATATATATATATATATATATATATTATATATATATATATATATATATATATATATATATATATATATATATATATATATATTCTTTATTAAACAAAAATTTATAAAAATAATGAAACGATTATATCGACAATAGTAACAATAAAGTCCGAAGAAACTATCATTTAAATCATAAAATAATAATATTAATGATAATAATAATAATAATAATAATAATAATAATAATAATAATAATAATAATAATAATAATAATAATAATAATAATAATAATAATAATAATAATAATAATAATAAAAATATTACACTTGAGGCATTTTTCTTTTAGGTCTAGTTAGATAAATCTCAGATTTTCCTCATGGAACAAATAATTTAAAATCGAACAATCAGTAGTTTTAAAAGACTTAAAATAACTTGTTATGTATGTGACTAAATCTTACCTCCTTACAGCTTCAAGTATATAATAAGAATGAAGAAAAAATTTTAAATATATTTTTCGAGTAAGACCGTCCTCTGAGTTCTAATCAAAGATGGGTGATATGCGTTGTTTGAGGAAAAGATAGATATGATTTTTAACTATAGGGAAATAGTATATATATATATATATATATATATATAATATATATATATATATATATATATATAATATATAATATATATATATAATATATATATAATATATATATATATATATATATACCTGGAATCTGTGGACTTACATGAATGATATAATTGTCAACAGTATCCTGATAAGCAAGATTATCTCATGGGATTTTTCGGTCTGAAGATTGTTTGTCTCATATCTGCTTTAAGTTGGTATTTATCAAATGTGAGACTATCGCGGAAACAAAGATTGTTTGCTAAGAAAATGAGAAAATATTGAAGAGGGTGATTATTGATAGGTATTTCACAGGGAGAGAGAGGGTAAGGGGGAACGAAGTAACGTTTTAAGCAGATAGTCGATTTTATCTGTATCACATAAAATGAAATTTGTGATGACTCTAACGGCTGGAATCAATATAAAATAGGTAAGTTAGAAGAATTTTAAAAGCTGGGGTGTGTGTATGTAACTTCGGGAATTATACGAAGTTCTCGTATTGGATAAAGAGAAGGAATTGTTGGTTCAGGTTGGGGTGGTGTTTGAAAAGTACGAGATTGTGAGGTGGGTAGATCCATGTTTGGTATTTGGGTTGCAGTGGGAAATTTTATCTTTAATATGTAAATGAAAATACCGAGAATGGAGGCAGTGATAATCAAGGATACTCCCGAAATGGTAAAGTGTTCCGGGTGCCAAGAATGATGCGTTTGTTAAGTCTTATTCAATGTATCTAATCGTTTGTCCCAGTGAACATTTATTGGATGTAGTTATATACTAGGGGGATAATATTGATGTTCAGGAGTGAAACTGGAAAATTTCTAGAATTCAGTGTAGTTAGTAGATAGCTAATTGGAATGAAGTTTTGTACGAGAGGGTTGTAAATAACAGTAAGAGTTAGAAATAAATTTACAACCGTGTGGAATAGAAAAAAGGTAATTGGGTAGGACTTACGGTTTGGCGTAAGGGAAGATTATGGAGCACGTTGTGTTTTGTGGCATGGATATAAATGTAAGGTTGTTGAGAGATGGCGTGTAAGAAAAATTGTTTAGAAAAGGGGTGTATATACAATCGTTGGAATGTTCTTTGTTTAATAGTAAGGATAGAATGCAATTTGGATAGTTTGTGGTGTGCATAAGATCGGTAGGTATGCAGAGATTTAGAGAAGAAATTTCTCTACGGTGATCAGGTGTACTGAGTTTGCTATAAGCGTATGTTAATTCTTCGAAGTTAAAGAAGAAGTAAGGGTAAAGAGTCTGGACGATGAATCGACTTGTAGAGTAGTAACTGTACATTGGGAAAGATATTTAAAAAAAAGTGTCAAAATACGTCAGTAATGAATGGAATGAGAGTGGACACTTGGTATGGGTGGTTGAAGCGAGTGATAGTCCAAGTATAGAAGAGGAACTGCTAGAAGTTTTCTGGAGTGGGGTGAAATATTAAAAGTGAATTTGTTTTAGGTTTGATGTCTTTTAAAAATTGTTATAAATATAAATTTAGAGGTGTATGCATTGTTATGAAATGATTTAAGTGTGTTATATATTGTTTATTAACTTGTTGGTATCCTCAATGATGGTGTTTATTGTGCTTAAGTATAAATTTAGTTTCGAAATTTGTAATTGAAAATCTATGGAAGAAATGGAATGGTTGTATAGGGTGCATAGTGTTTCTTGATTTACTTTAAGTTGAGATAACGTCCTTGTGTTTCATGTATCTGTGCGTGTAACCCGATAATGGCTGTTTCTGAATTAAACCCTGACTCTAACATTAAATTTACCTTTTTTGAGGTGGTTTCCAGGTCTTCGGAAGCGGCGGTGCCGGAAAGTGTTTTTAAAATTTTACCACCCAGATTAAACAAGCCTCGTTTATTTCTAATGTTTGAGTGGATTGTGTGTGATAATATCCAGGGATTTTCAAGCAATTCTTCTAGTTTAACCGTTTTATCTTTTAAGTGTTCTTTTATATATTTTAATTGTTGTATGGGTATGTGGAGTGGAATTTATTTGGATGTTATGAAACCTTCCCATATATCTTGTTTGTAAATAAGGTATGAGGAATTTTAATAATTCGTTTTTATGGCAATGTAATCCTTGAATTTCCCAGTATAACGATGTTGGGCACTGCATGTTCAGTCTTATATCTACAAATCCTTTTGTATAAGTGCTGTTCTTCCCATGCTTTGACCGATAAACCTAGAGGATAGTTTCAATTTGCCCTTATTTACTTGTTTCCGTGATTGTAGTCCATATAAAAAAGAAGGAGAGTTGGAATCTGATAATTATCATGTTTCTGTAAAGGCGGCTCCACACATGCGGAGTTTGTCGAACCCTTTGCCAAACACCCCATGTGTGTATGGGTCATTTTGACAAGCTTTGCTCATTTGCTTGGTTTGCCAAATACACAAATCTTTTCCACAAGCGATGGAAAA
>JABUQX010109626.1:87500-90000 GCA_015478945.1 Trachelipus rathkii
CGAGAAGGGAAGATATAGAGAAGTCGGCACGGGGGGCGTCGAGAGCGGAGCACCCCAGAAGGAGGTGCTCCATTGTGTCCTGGGAATTGTGACATCTGGTGCAGGTGGGGGAGGTAACATTGTCTAGTTTGAATCTATATTTATATTGTAAAAGTTTTGGGTGGTGACCTGATCTGCTCCGGGCGACGTCAATTTGGCCTCTTCTGGACAGTGTTTCTTCTATAGGGGAAATTTTTTGGGGAGGGGAGTTTAGTAAACTGTTATTGGGGCGGTTTTGTAGGTACGTGTTTGTTAGTTGTGTATGGATATGAGTGAGCCATGTCTTATTGGGAGGAGGAGGGGGAATAATGTTGTAGATGTCATTATAGAATCTGGCTGGTGAGGAGGGTGGAGATTTTAGTCTGTGTCTGGAAGGGTTGGAGAATATTTGGCGACATGGGTGGGTTAGATTTAGGGTTTTCTGGTAGAATTGGATCCCCACCATCTCCAGGTGGGTAGAGATAGGAAGGATGTAAGTCTCGTCATGTAAATGTAAGGGCGGTGTTTTGTGAGATTTGTAATTTTTTTGTATTAGATTTTGACAGTGCAGGGAACCATGTGGGGGAGGCGTAGTTTATATTTGTTCTGAGGAGTTGTTTATAAGTGGTGGTGAGGGTATGTTTCCTGTCACTGAAGTTGTGTTCGGAAAGGGTTCGGAGGGCGTTTAGTTTCCGTTGAGTTGATGAGGTAATTTGGTCGATGTGGGGGGGAGAACGTTGTGTGTGTGTCATAGGTAAGTCCTAATATTTTTGGGGTTTTGTTTAGGGGGAGGGGATTGTTGTTCAGGAAAACTATTGGATGGAGAGAAGATTGGTGGCGGTCGGTGGTAAGGGTGATAGAGGATTTGTGGGGGGGGGGCGGTCATTCTATTGGAGAGTCATCAAGTTTCTAATTGTTGTAAGTATTTTTGGGTATGAAGAGTGGCTATATTTACGTTTGGATGTTGGGAAATAAGGCTGATATCCTCTGCGTATGTGATAAGTTTGGTGGATTGGTGGGTAGGGATGGGCAAGTCTGCTGTGAAAAGATTGAAAAGGAATGGAGAGAGAATGGCGCCCTGTGGGACGCCGTTTTGTAGTTTAATGGAGTGGGAGAGAATGTTATTGTAGAGAGCTTTGGCAAAACGGTTAGTAAGAAAATTAGAAAGCCATTTTTTGTAGTTATTTCCTAGGGAGGATTGAAGGAATTTTTGTATAAGAATGTATGTGGGGACAGTGTCAAAGGCTTTATTGATGTCGATTGCTGTGAGAATGGATCTATGGGATGGGGATTGGTTGAACCATTTAATGATGTGTGGGTGAGGGAGGTTAAGGGCTGTAGTGTGGAGTGGTTGCTTTGAAAGCCATGTGGAAATCTGGAGGTGATGAGAGGCGGAGATTTGTTTTAATATGAATTTCTTCCAGCAGTTTACTGATGAGAAGGAGAGAGATGGGCTTGTAAGAGGATGGGGAGTTAGGGTCTTTTTTAGGCTTGAGTTTTGGGAGTATGAATGCTTGTTTCCAGATTGAGGGTATATAATTAAGTTGGCCAGGATTTGTTGAAGATTTCTGTGATGAGGCGAAGTGCTTTTTCACAGAGGTGTTTTAAATGTAGGTTTGAGATTGAGTCTGGTCCTGTGGCTGGTGAATTTTTGAGGGTTTTGATAGTTTCTGCTATCCTTTCAGTTGTAAAAGGGGATGGGGGTTGTCGTCTGGGGGGAGTTTTCTGAGTTTTTTTTTCTGTTTTTGAGGTGGGTTTTGTTTGCGGGAAAATATTAGCATAATGTTTGCTTAGTCGGTCTGATTGTTTGTTTAGGAGAAGGAGAGGGAGTTACATGTAAGGAAGGGGATTCGTGGCAGGGAGGGGGTTGTTCAGAGTTATTTTAGTTTTTTTGATGACTTTCCCAGGTTTTTCTTATTTATCGATGCGTAGATGTTATTGTAAGTATGCTTGAAAACTTATTGGTGGTGTTGGTGATTATTTGAGGTTGGTGATTTGCGAATATTGAGGTTTTGATATTTGGTTAGTGGTGAGTGGGGTAGATGGGCTGATTTTTCCAAGAGAGTTTCTTTGTTTAATGAGTTGGCTGATTTCATTGGAGAGTTTTGGGGTTATAGGATTTTCTGTGGCCTTTGGGTATGTGTAGGTTAGCTGATTTGGTGATTAAGTTATTTAATTGAATAATGGAGGTGTGTAGGAATGTTGTATTATGGATTGGTGTGGGGTTAATGAGTTTCGATGTGATCAGTGAATGCTGGCCAGTTAGCTTTTATGTAGTTGGTGTATGTAGTGATTTTTTTTGGGGGGGTTTGATGGGAGGAAGTTAGGGAAATAAGAATGGGGAGGTGGTCTAAGTGGTAGGTCTGTAGTTGTGTCCCAGGTTAGTCAGTGATGTAAGGAGGGGGAACAAATGTGACGTCAGGGAGGTGGGGGGGATTGGTTTGACTTGGGAGGGGATTCGGCTGGGAAGCGTTTTGGGATA
>JABUQX010109627.1:0-26636 GCA_015478945.1 Trachelipus rathkii
ATATATATATATATATATCATATATTGTATATTATATATTATAATGGTCTATCTAACTCACTTCATCCTAAACCATGACTTTAAAGCCGTAATTACGATATCCTAATAGACGATGTGTTGCCCTAACACATAGACTTAACTAGATGGATTGTTCGTTGCCGTAAATCGTAGACTGGATTAGTTGTTCGTCGTTCTTAATAGAAAATTATAATATTTAGTTTAAGAAATAATAATAATAAGACTTATGAATAATTCTTGCTATAGCTTCCAGGAAATGTTCAATTTCTCATTTTGTCAGAAATTCCTTTTTTTTTTTAAATTTTTCTTTTGACTATAAAACCAAAAATTAAAAAGAAATTGTTTTAAAACATCACCTGTTAATATATATATATAATATATATAAGTATATTATTATATATATATATATATTATTATATATATATGACTATAGTATATATATTATATATAAATAATATAATTATATTAGTATATATATTATGAAATTTTTAAGCATATATTAATTTACATCAGGTTCTTAGTCTTAAATTCATCAAAAATATAATGTAACTGTTTAAGTTGTGGAGTTTAATTTCTTGGTCAAGTAGTTTATAAGTTGCTCAAAGTGAAATACTTTGTAGTTTTAATATTTCAAATTATTTATAATATATTCATATTTAAATTCAATTGCACTGACACTTATCCTAATGTCTACAACAGTTTCAAACAATAGTGAAAGAATAATGGCGATTAAAATAAAGTATTGAATGGGATATTTAATAGGGATCACTTCGATATACATATCGGAATTTTTGGAATATTCGTTTTCGGGAACGATATCTATATTTTTTCGGTCCAGACAACATCAAGTATAATATTATAGTATATATATATATATATATATATATATATATTAATAATATATATATATAAGTACTATATATATATATATATATATATATATATACAATTATATATATATATATTATATATATTATATTAATTATATTAATATATATTATATGATATATATATATATATATTATATATATATATATATAATATATAATATATATAGTAATTGTCAGAAAATGGAAAAATATTTATCAAAAATTTTATTTTCTACGGTACACTTTACATTTAGAGCAAGTTGCAAACATCGTACATTCCCGGAACCAGCAAAATGGCTGATAACTTGATCGTTAGTGATTGATTTCTAAAGCGTAGTCTCTATTAATAAAGAGTAAAGCGAGTCTATTCAGTCTATTTTCACCTGTGTTCCTCAAACACGATTTAACTAATTTCAGTAAAGAGAAGCTGTGTTCAACTGATGCTTTTAAAGCAGGAAGTACATCAAATATTTTCAACATTGTTTATATTTTAGAGCAATTTTTTCGACGCATTCGTCTAATCCGGCAGGGACAGTTATGGGTTTTCCTTGGGATCCTTTCCCCTTCTGTCTCCATAATTTCCATTCTCCCAGGAAGACTTTCATCGCAAGAACTAATCAAGTCTATGTAGAATTCGAAAGCTGATTGAACTTTAAATAAAACGTCACATTTGGATGGTACAACGTATTGAATAGATGACGAGTGACAAGGTGTCCTGGTGAGTTAAAAACCTTTTACATAGGGAAGAAATCAGTCTAAACATGGCATAAAAACTGATAGTCGATAGTACTTCTCCGGGTCTGTAGAAGATGATTATCGGGTCGATACCTCTGGAGACCAACTGTTCTTGGTACTGATATTTATAACTGGGAATAAACATTTTCTCTTAAATGATGAACAGTTTTTCTTGTAATGTTTACTTGTTCAATTGCACTACATATACAGATGCATTTTGTTTGAAGGGATTTTGAAAAATTGTAGGTCAGTCCCAACACTTTTGAAGTTACAACCAGAGCTGGAATAAATGATGGCTTTCTTATGCTATTTAAAGTTAATAATTATCTTTTTGAATGTTCATCTCTCAATTGGCTGATATGCTCCAGAAATGCTACTATTTGCATAAACATATTTTTAAAAAGTGGCAGTTTCATAAAATTTCACAAATTTAAGCAATGGGCTTACACAGTGAGTTTACATCGCTTAGGGAAAGGATTTCTTTAAATAGTTTGGATACCCCTGAGTTCACCACTCATGTCCGAGCTCAATGAGCCTTTCCTGTAGTATTCTCGCTGCTCCTTCATGTTCCACTTGGATATATATATATATATTATATATATATATATATATATATATATATATATATATATACTATATATATATAAATATACACAGATCTATATATAGTATATTTTCTAATATATAATATATATATGAAAATTGCAAAACTACATCCCAATTAATACTCTTATTCTTGACTTGTGTACTAGAAGTTCCTTGCACTATGTATGTTCCAATTGTTCTCTAAGCAGTAAGTAGGTCACTCCTGTTAGCCCAATATTTTTTTTATTTAGATACCACGTTCTAGCTGGTAACTTCCCCCCCCATACACAATTATGTGTGCATGAGAAGGCCGAGCGCAGTAAATGATGGTGTTCGATAAAATTTTCCCCACCTCCAATCACCTACCAGCACCAAGTGTGGGGAGTTACACGACTCCATGATCATGATCTCCACCCCCATGTATTTACACTGTGTATCTACTGGGGGGAAATGTCGATATGTTACAACATCGTTTACGACACGGGCGGGTATCGTGCCGGGCGAGAGTCTTGGAAGGCTCACCAGCCCCAAAGACAGTGCATGGAGGGATTAACCCCATCCACCCGCGGCGCTATTAAAGAACCGCCAGATCGCCGCGCTGCCCTCCATCAAGCGCACCTCTAGCAGCTTGATGGACTTCACCATTTTGAGCCTTATCAACATGGCATGTGACCGCCCTGCCAGGTCACCACGCCAGTTGAATGCCAACGCATTGAACTCAAGGACATTCTTACCCGAACGCTGCCGAACCCACTCTTCAATAGCAGGTACCTTGTAGTAGTCGACCTTCCGCTGGACGACTGCATCAAGGGCGCAAGCGTTCGCATCTGCTGCTACCGTGGTGTCAACAACCCAAGCGGTAGTTCCTGCGTCCCAGAAAACCAAGTCTGATTTTCGGCCACCTCCTAGGGTTGGAATCGCAGGTTCCAGGAGGACTTGCTAGCCCCTCTTTTCGAGCTCAGATTTTAAGAGCGTTGACACGGTCGTGCCTAACCGTCCTAAAAGGAGCTACTGCCGGACATTCCTGTAGCACATGCCCCAGAGTTTCCACTCTGTTGCACCCAAAATCACATCTCGTCGCGGCAGGTGGGACATCTCTTCCCCTGTTAGATCTTTCACGCGTAGCAATCAGGCCCTGTCGGATCTTGACGGAATCGACATACACAGAACCCTGCATCAGGTGGGTGCCGTCGGCAATCCAGCTGTAGCAGCCGGACTGCTTTCTAGCCCCCGCCAGACCAAGGCCGTCTCTGAACTCCACAACTTGGAGTCTCCGTTCTCTTAAGGACGTCGGAATTTTGACTGCGGTGGCTGCCAGGGCCCAAACGCCACCCTGGCGCACCATATCCATTCGTAACGATTCGAGTTGGGAACACATGGTCTGTTCAAACTCCGGAATCCCAAGTCCACCCTGATGGGGAGGTTGACTAAACATGGGAACCGGGGTATCCGGGGCAGTTTCATGACATCTTCAGCTCAGCCCGAACCATGTCTTAGTACGCTTCACAGCGTCTTGATGTGTAAGACGCTCGTGCCTTAGACGATAGGTGTATTTGGGTATCAGATAGTGTTTGAGAAGAAACAACTTCTGTTGCGGTTTGAGGTAAGCCGAGGAGAGTTTCCCCCAGCTTGCCCTCAGAATCCCCCAATAAGACCATTTTGCCCGCCAGAAGAAAGAGATTTACTCACACTATAATTTATAATACCTGTTGAGTTCACGAACCGGTAGTTCAGAGCCCTCGACCTCCAACCTCGACATGGGAGTTAGGTCGTGATGAACTTCTGTGGCTTACCCGCAACTGAGTCCAACCGTGCACATTTATCGGAACCCAAGTCGAGACAAAACAAAGACGTCTCGCAACTCACGCAGCAACCATAGGCTTGCTATGCATAGCTGCGTGAAGTTGGCTAGGAGATAAACATCGTCGCAAGGCCAGAGATGACACCTAACCTGGCCCCCCAAAGGACACGCCACAATCCACTGTTGGTGCAATAAGTTAAGATGTAATCAAGCAGATCTTGAACAAATCTGGCGAAAAGCAGGGTCCCTTGAGGACGCCTCTGCCGCTGCTATATGTCACCCAGTCGGTCTCCCACCCGAACATGGGTCTCCTGGTAGACCGATCCGATCTTAGGTAAGCAACTAGCGAGGGGCCAAGACAAGCCCCCCCAAAAGCGAAAGAAGCCCATCATGAGAGTATCGATCGGAAAGCGCGCTTGAGTCGAGTGAAAGTGACATAACAACAGTACGTTCAGCTCAGTCTCGTTCGAACACTGCAAGAGATAGATGTTTCTGGGATGTAGAACGGCCAGACCTGAACCCCGATTGAAAGGGGTTGTGAACGACTGCCTCCAATCTCTTAGCCAAGATCTTGTGCAGCAGCCGTATCACAATCGGCATGACACAGATCGGCCGAAAATCCCCAAAAAGCTCAGGCTCGGGAATCTTGGGAACGAGCGTAACCCGCCCCCTTCAAAAGCCCGGCCTGAGGATATGCCAATAGACCGTTAAGGATATCGAGGAGCTCCCGCGTCTGAATTGCTCCAGGTCGTGGAAAGAGACCCCATCGACACCCGAGACGCCCTTCCTGCTGAAAGCGCCCATGGCCTACTTTAGCTCGGCCAGTGTGACACGAGATCCGGCGGACCGCAGGGCCTCAACATTCTGACCAACCGACATTATAGCGCTGTCAGTCAATCTCGGCAACTCCTGGCGCCGCGTCAGGTATTCGCGCCACTCACGACAGATGTTCTCGGAAGGCACCCGATGTTCCACGTACACCTCCCTATCCGTGATGTAGGCTAGCGCCTTCGCCTTATGTAGGCTAGCGCCTTCGCCTTATCTCGGGCATACAGGGACTGGAGCTTGGCATATTCTTGCCGCATCCTTTGGGCTCTGGAGGACGGGGGGACCGCGGGAGCAGGAACCCGAATTGGATTCCTGACGTTGGGGCGGTTCCGGCCTTCCAAGTCGGGAAAGGTCTTAATCCTCGACGTGAAAGCAGCTGCCTAAGATCCTCCTCTGGGATTAGGGGAGGACCCGGCTCAACCAACCTCGCCTGATCATCATCATCATCCTCAGCAACCGGATCTATAACCTCAACGAGACCGTCCGGAAGGGCGTCAGGGACTGCCATCGCCCCACCCTCTACCCGGAATCCATCGGCGACCAACACATTCGGCGACCAACACATTCGGCGACCAACACATTCGGATCAACATATCGAGCCTCCGCCACCACCGGAGTGACCTGTGCCCGTAGAGCTGGGACCACAAGATCTTGTTCACGTAACAGACTAGCCACGGTGTCTTTGTAAACAGCTGATTTACGTTTACCCTTGATTGCCTCAAGGGTCCGATGTGGGAATAAAGCGTGTAAGGCCATGTTTAGATGCGGGGTATTTAGAGCCATCAGCCGGATTTCTTCCCATGCAACTAGGGAGATCTCCTCGTCTGACCACCGAGGTTTCACCCGCCAGGAGGTTTGGCGGACCTCGGCATCATATGCTTTTCGATGCACGCGCATCCCTGACAATGTTTCGAACGCCGACGGGCAGACAGGGCAGTTGACTCTGTCAATCAGCTCCATGCCTACCGTTTCCGCGACCTGACCCTAAAGGGAAATTCCCTGAAGGGAGTAGATGGTACTGAGGGGTTACGAGACCCCTATAAAAAAGGTACGCGGAAAGAATGGGACTGGTGTTAGCTCAGTGAGCGCTGGGAAAGCCCGGCTAGGGATGCCTTCTTCGGAAAGAAGGAAATCCAATCGAGGAAGTCCCTATCAACTGCACAAGAAAAGGCACAGCCGGAGGGCGCGTCCTGCAATTCCAGACTAACTCAGCGTAACTCACAGTTTCCAGCGGGACCTGTTGGAGGTCTCCAGTCAGTAATCAATGATCTCAAGTGCGCGAAAGAACAGGAGCGTTAAATGCAGCCAAAATCTGCCTAGCACAAGAGAGTCATAGTTACTCCCGCCTACGTAAATTGCCCTCGTTTTGGACAGGTGTTATGAAAGATATGCGCCCTTCATCAGAATGTCTTCGTAGTGGGATTTTTTTTGTGCCACATTGTCTCACTGACTCCACAATTCATTTATTTATCCTTAATAGATTTTCTAACACATTTCTTCTTCCTCGCATCTAGTTTGTTGATTGGATATTTTTTTAACCCCAATGCCCAAAAGATTTCTTTCAGCGAGAACTGCATTCTTGTAGTAACCATGAATATGATGCCTTTTTTTTTTTGAAGTGTAAAAGGGTTTTGATTAAAGGTCAGTTTTTTTGGTGAACCCTTACCAACAGTTTTTTCATCACGAAAAAATGCGAAACTTTTACAATACAGTATTATTCGGAGTAGGCGAGTTATTTATAGTATAGTATACTAATAGAAAACTCATTAACAAAGATACACTATATAATATATATATATATATATATATAATATATATATTATATATTTAATATAATATAATATATATAGCTATAGTATATATATTTATAGTATAGTATATATATATCATTATATATATATAATGTATATATATATGAAATCACTTTTGTTGCCAATGATATTACCATTTACCACCCCAGTAAATCAATGTCAATAGGGCCATAAAAAACTTACTTTCTCTAAGTTTTGAATTACCCTGCATGTTATGGATGATTATCAGAATCGGAGATTCAAAGTGTCAGAAAGTTAACTAAAGCAAGTTGATGAATCGTCTGTATTTGAAAGCTAGTTCCTAAACGGTCTAATTCTAATGCTTGACTTTTCAGACGATCTTAAAATGTCTTAGCGTGGAAATTTTCTAAGCAGTTTTTCTTGCTTGATCCTTTTTCTTTTGCCAAAGCTCTATGCTGAGCTCCACTAAGTTGGTCTTTCATCCATTGTACATGTAGGATTAGGAACCGTAATGTAACCTTTAATACGAGATATTTGTCCTTTAATTACAGTTACACTGCCTACATAGAAACAATTCCAACACAAAACTTTGCCAATGAAGGTTGCAGATGCTGACTCTTGGCGTCTTAGAGTTTCTCATTTCCAAATATGTTTATATTCGATTTCTTAATCTTACCCGAAAATCATGCATTGAACAAAATTTAAAAAAAAAAATAATAATTCAAAATTAAGTTTTAAATTTGATACAATAATTATAAACCTGAAAGAAGGTTTACATATATATATATATATTATTATATATTATATATATAATATATATATAATATATATATATATATAGTATTATATATTATATATATATATATATATAATTAAAATATATATATAGTATATATTACTGGAGATAGTATATATATATATACTATTATATATATATATATAATAAAGAGAAAAAAATATCTAAAGAGGTATTATATATATATATATATATAATATATATAAATAAATAAAAGAACCTGGTCCAATTATTTCTCAGAGACAGTCCAATTTCCCCCCCCTAAAAATGGACAATATTCGTAATTTTCAGCCAATATTGAATAGGTAAAGGCAAACCGCAGCTTTTCCTGACGTCTAAAACGTCGTTTTCGATTTTTTTTTTGTATCTGTAGTCATTAATTGTTTTTGTATTCAATTTTTGAAAACCTATGTTCCTGACATTTGTCGAAACCCCTCCTACAGTTTTTTTCGAAATGACTTCAAAATTGAAATGTAAACGTGACATAGTTGGTGCTATGTATCTAAAAATTTAGGAACATGAAGTCTGTTTGGAATTTATGTAGCTATAGGTTTTGAAAGTTAAGTTTTAAATTTTGATTTTCATTCAATTTATTTCCAATAGGATTTGATTTTGAAGTCTCATTGAATAACTCAATTTTGCTTAAAATTTAATAATTTGTTGCAGAATTTTCCTCAATTTATTTAACTAAAATTTTAGTTTCAAAGAGGTATCGAATTTAATATAAAAAAAATAATTCCCATACTTATTTTAATTAAATAATAAATTATAGAATTAAGACGTGTTAATTAATTAGACTTGTGATTTGTAATAAGCTGCAAAGAATGTTCTTCTTTAGATTGTAAATTATTAATAGGTGCTTTTATTTTCGATAAAGAACCCTGTCAAAGGTAGTTTTCGATTCAACTCAAATTTCTTCTTGATGTATCGAACATATCGTCATTACTTCGAACATCAAAGGAACTAACTGGTCTTAGGGATTTGCAATATGAAGTAACTATTCTTGAATTCCTTTTGGTGTTTTTATTGTCGAAAAAAAACATTAATTTTATTAATACACGGTGAACTGGACTAATTTCTTATATTCGAGTTGCTCGAAAAAAATCTCATTATTATTTTCCTCTTATTAATAAATCTCTTGATATTTCCTTCTCTTTTACGAATGGTTAAAAAATTTTCGCCTTGAATGAGGAAAACTTTTATAAGGTTTCCGATAACACTTGTCGACAGTCATTTTGCTTAATAAAAACCTTTGGCTCTTTATGTATTTGGCTACGCTGTATGTATTTGGCTCTTTATGTGTCTGTCTCTTTATTATTTGCGCATTTTCTGGAAGAGGGATAAACATTGCCATATTTGAAAAATTTCCTAGGCTAATTTCTTTCTAATGTTCGTCAAATTTTTTGGGAAAAAACCTAAAATATTGCAGTCTGCAACAATGCGTTATGATGTAGTTTGAAATAGATATATGTAGCACGTGAGTAATTTACTCCAGTTAAACTCTGCGCTTTGAGTGAGCTGTTACCTCGGATGTGTGTTTACAGTTTAGTGTAGCGTTCGTTGTGATATATAATCAAAACTATTTTCACGAGCCATTACCATATTCACTGTACACTTAAATTAAAGCAAAAAACCACAAAGAGGGTAAAAAAGAAAAAAAAAATTAAATTACCATTTTAATCGTGAGCGAACTAAAATTAAACAGCAAAAATGAGTTTAAAAAGTAACATGTAACAGCAAAAATATTGGTTGACGGGGCATGAAAGATTAAATATAAAGGGACTACGTCAAGAAAAAATATAAAATAATTTACAAAATATGTGACATAAGATAGCAAGGTATACCAATAGTAATAAAAAAAAAAATAACGGCAAAAGTAACAATAATAAAAGTAATTAATCTAACATAACAAAAACAATAATAGTAATAGAAAAGAAATTATAATAATAAGAATAAAAAAAAATAATAAAAATTAAACGTTATTAAAGGCCGGGTATGTAAACGATTTTGAGAAAATTATTTGTTACAGGGTCTATGGAGCAAAAGCCCTCTGAGATATTAAAGTTATTATAATGTTTAATGAGAAAAGATTCTATTAGTTGATTTTCAGTTCGGGAGGACGATGAAAAAAGAAATTTAGAGCGGCTCCAGTTTATCAGATGTTAAATATTGATTGTGTTGATATATTTGGTGAACCGAAAAATGAGATTTTTTTTGTAGCATAATCTTTCAATTTAAATATAAAATTGTAATCTCAATTTTAGTCAAATAAATTTAGATAAAAAAGAATTGCCTAATAAGGTTTGAGATTCTTTTCCTAGCTTAATAATAATAATAAGATAATATAATAATAATAATAATTAATATAATAATAATAGATAATAAATAATAATTGAATAATAGAATCATAATAATTATAATAAATGAATAATAATAATGTAAATAATCAATATAATAATAATAATAATAATAATAATAATAATAATAATAATAATAATAATAATAATAATAATAATAATAATAATAATAATAATTAATAATAATAAAAAAAAAAAAAAACAATAAAACAACAATAAAAAAACAAACTAAAACAAAAACAATAAAATTAACATCACTAAAACTAAAACATAATACTAAAACAATAAACTAAAACAATAAAACTAAAACAATAAAACTAAAACAATAAAACTAAAACAATAAAACTGAAACAATAAAACTGAAACAATAAAACTAAAACAATAAAGCTAAAACAATAAAGCTAAAACAATAAAGCTAAAACAATAAAGCTAAAACAATAAAACTAAAACAATAAAACTAAAACAATAAAACTAAAACAATAAACTGAAACAATAACAAAAGAAACAAATAACTAAAACATAAACTAAAACACTAAAAACTATAAAACACTAAAACTATAAAACTATAAAACTATATTTTTTTATTATGTTTTACTCCATCGGTTTTGATTTTTATTTCTTTTATATATATATATATAGTATATATATATATTATATATATATATATATATATATATATATATATATAATACTATTAGTATATATAATAATATATATAATATAATTATATAATAACATATAATAAAGTATAGTTGTATATATCTTTGGCTGCTGTAGATATATTTGACTACCTAATAATATATAGTAATGACTATGTAATATATATATTGCTTAGGATATATCTAACAATAATTTACACAGTGGTGACGGACATGAAAGATTCAATGGCTTTCTTTAAGCTTGAATACGGTCTTGATACAAAAACACCCAATTCCTGGTGTTTTCAATTTACCCTCTTCTTTTGTTTCAAAAACAATACACATTTGATACAATAAACTCCAAACGTTTTTATCAAGTAAGCTAACACTTATATCATAAGTCACTTCTTTGAATATCTTTCCCGACTTTGCTTCCTGAGCAGGAAATATATATTTTGAATCTGGTTTCCAGAGATATTTTAATATTTCCACTTTTTCCTTACTGCTAAATACCGTACTCATGAAATTGCCAATGTTGTTGAGATGAACATTCTTTTCTGATTTCCTTATTTGAGCAGACTTTAAAGACGCTTGTGAAGGAAAACATCACCGTCTATTTGAGATTTTTTCAGCTGCTATCGCAATTACAGAAGTTCAGGAGAAACTGATTCTTAGAGTCCGAGAACCTCATTTGAATAACATGAATCTGTATTACCATAGTGCTTACTTTTGTGTGGAAAAATAATATTAATGTTCTTCTTTTCATATATATTTTTCTATTTTATAAGGTGAACAACAACAAGAACAAAAAACTATAACAATTCACTAGCAATTTTATTTTTTCATTTTCATACGAACATAAAACACAATACATTACCGGCTAAAAGATTTTCAATGTTTGCATAATTCAAAGAGTTTAACAATTCGAAAAAATACTATCGGAAGAAGCGAATGGATATGGTAACTAGCAGTATAATTTCTTAGATATTTTGAAGAAATCGTAGATTACAAATACCATTAATAGTTGTTGTTTAAGCTAAGATTCTAGGTAGATTATTCACTTTTCCAGCAAAATTTTTATTTTATCTTCCGTTTTCAGGAACCACTTTATAATCTCCTTTTAGAAAGAAAATCCGCGATTTTCTTTTCAGATTCGACAAAAAATATTCGACTATTATTAGAATGGGTCAACGATGATGGAAGAATTGTAATCTCATCACACGCAAACAATCTATTTAAAGAATTTTTTTTCGGCTAAATTGATTACTGCGATCTGCTCCTTCATTATTTATCGGAAATTTTAATTGTAAAATTTTGCTAACGGATTCAAATGATCTGTTGATGTAAATCACTTCTCAGATAGAAAGATCAATCAAATATAAATTGTTGAACGATTAATGAATTTAAACGCCAACATATTTCTGTCTCCTTGAAAATGGAAAATATTATATTTGTCCGATGAATTCGGAGATTTGGAATAGATTGAATAATTTTCCATATAATTCAGCTATAATTTTTCGGCAGAACAAATTTTTTATTGAACAGTGACTAGCAGATTCATCTGTACGTAATCTCGAATCCCTTTCCTCATATTCAATAATATATATCTTAATGTTTTAAGGACTATTAGATTTATTTTTAGTTTAGATAAGATGTTTTTATATTATTATAAACAACCTTATTTAAATCTATAACAAAAATCTATATATTTTCGAAGTGTTGGTGTGGTGTGTGACACTGCACCTCCTTCACATCTACAAAATGCACGCATGCATAGACAGATGTAATGTGTCGAATCGTGAATATGAAGACTCTTCTTTGACACTCTATTATAATGCGAATATAGATCCTAATATATATATAACTCAAGCTTAAAACTTATTGGGAAGTTTTAATTCAAAGTACGTGGAATCGAGATTTAATAAGTGACATGTCAGTTATTAGGAAAGGCATTTTGTCTCTCTTTAGCGGATATACAAAATTTGCAGCAAGAGATGTGAGTAAAATGTGGGAGGTTAATAACCCCCACCTCAAACGATGGGAATGGTGGAAATATCAAAAGAGTATTTGGAGCATATAAGTAACAAAGAACCCCTATTACATGATATTTACTTTAAATTACTATATATAATGAAAAGTGGACGTTTCGATTGTACTGATATTTTATTTCTTATCAATATTTAATATCGTCAATATTTTTTTTTTTTTATAAAATGCACTACGTAATCGAATAAAGATATCGCTCATCTTATCATCAGGGTTAGCCAGATGCGTGTTATTTTTGTTAACACTCAATATAAGCAATAATGTTAGAAATAAAATTATAATTAAAAATATAATAAATAAATTAGCATTAGTGATATATCGTGCAGGTATTTATTATACGTATAAGTAATAGGATATATGTATTAGAGATTTAGTATTATAGGTTTACTCATAGATACTTTATTATAACTTTTTTTTTTAATATATATTATTTTAAAGGTGTGTAAAGTATAATTTTAATTATATATATGATTTCAAATTTGACTTACGCAATTTTATAATACTTATCAAGAGACAATGTTCTTAAGATTGGATTGAATAAAAAAAAAAGGGATTTTTAAGATATGTATTGATATTGTACTGTGATTGTCTTAATGTGGCGAAATGTTTTCTCTCAATTTTCTTATTAAATATAGAAGAATTAATATTGTGAATATGGTCGAAAGAGTTGAGAAAACCAGCGCATATATAATCACTATAGATCTGGGCTATTATATATATGATAGATATCTATTTATACAAAATGTAAATATATTATGTGTGGTATCATGATTCATTAGGACGTATATATAAATTAAGTAATCTATACATTATACAAGAGTGTAATTAAAGGACATATATAGTTATCAATTTCTCATAATAAATTAGGCTTAAAACTTATTAATAAGTTGTTTCACCGTTAAGTGGACATTAAAATATACATATATATATGAATATATATTGGAGACGGATATACATTATTTTTAATAACTAAGAACGTTAATGCAATTTGCAGAATGCGCACATCATTATATTCATACTTATAGTTATATATTTACTCTACCTATTTTAATTATAAAATATAAATAAATAATGGAAATAGTATAAAAATATAAATATAAAAAAGTAATTTATTTTTTCTTATTATTATATATAATGACCTATAATATATAAGGTGAAATATAACTTATGATTATTAAGGCATAATATTAAACGGATACTAAGAGAGTATATACTTCAAAAGAACTCTACACTGTAAGGAAGAATAATTTATCATCATACAAATCTTTAAGTAAATACGCATTCGGGCAACAGGTTACAATAATAAGAAACTTAATTTTGGTATATTAGTAAAATATAAATAAAATAAATATCAATTATATATTCAGATCACTATTCGGACAATATATCAATGAACATGTAATCTCTGGTTATCATATGAACTTGATGTGTATCTAATATTTTGGAGTACTTGTACTTGTACTGTGCAGTAATCTAAAACCCACGCTATACTTTGTATTTGTAAACTTGCACCTCTTTGATTGTTACTATGAAATTTATAGAAGTGCCATTAAGGCTTATATGCATATTTAACTTCGTCCATAATATAAGTTGTTTGTTTTTATCATTTTAGCTCTTCAGTTATTTAGAATAATATGATATCTAAATATAATTCTTATGATATGCATTAATAAAAATACACAGAAATTTACAGTACTAACGAATAAATTTAAGTATTCATAAAAATCTATTTACTAATATCTCACCGGATTAATGTATTATACGAACTGGATATTAAAAAATATATAATATATCGAGTACAAAACTATATAATATATATATATTAATATATATTATATATATATATATATATATATATATATATTATATTATAATATATTATTATAGTATTATTAATATAATTATATAATATTATATATAAAGTTATATAATATATATATAATCTTAATATATTAATTATATATATATATAATTATATATATTTAATATATTATTTTAAATATATTATATTAATATATATATTAAGGCAGTACCTTTATAGAAGAGTGCACATATAACAATTCAATATCTCAAATACATACAACAGTCATAATCCAGGGATAAAGGAGTACATTGCTTGAATGCCTGGCTAAAATTTTTAACACGTATATATAGTAAGTAGATAACTGTATTAAATAATAAAAAATAAAAAAAATACTATCGAAACTCTAAGTTGTTATCACAATATTAATGATCCATATGAAAAACCTAACGTGAGATATCCTTTATGTAATATTAAAATTTAGTTAGGAAATAATGTTAATAATATAAAAAAAAAAATTATAATAACATTAATAAAAATTTAGTAGCTTAGTATTTTTATTCTTAAAGTGTGTTTCTCGTGCATAAGAGAATATATTTTAATATATATATATATATATGTATATAATATATATAATATATATAACTATATATTTTATATATATATTATAAATACCACATTCAAAAAGTATAATTTTAGTATTTTTCAACGTTACAATAATATATATATATATATATATAATTAATATATATATATATATTAATATTAATTATATAATATATATATATATAATTAATTACTTATTATTATATATATATTAATATTAATAATATATATATTTACAAATTTTATTTATAATAAGGTTTTAATTACATCGTATATATATAGCAATTTAGGGGATATAGCTCGATAGCCTAGAATAGGGTGATATAAGTCAACTAAGGGGTGGGAAACGCTTTTACCATAACTCTAATATAGCTACCGTAGGGGAGGGGTGTTGTAGAGAACCTGTTCAACCTATGCGAAACTCCATATCTAAAATTTCCCAAGAGGCGGGCGGTTGGTCACGGAGATACCCTCATACTTACCGGAGGGTGAATTAAGTCCTACCTTATATATCTCTGATATTTATTGACTTAGAATCTACAAGGGAAGTGTCTCTGATGAAGATCCTAATAAAATCTTCTATAAATGTACACATCCTCGCCATCGGTGCGGTAATACTTTTGGGGTATTCTTAGTTAAAAAAAAAAAGCAACTTTTAATAGAGTCTATTTATTTTAAGCGAGTAAACCATAAAAGGTCCTCTAATAAGGCTCTTTTATCATGTTTACTATATTATTAACAATATTTTTTTTTAAGCTTTTTTATTTTCTTCAGAATTTTCCGTAGTTATAATTGTACCTGCTCTCAAAATGTATTCCTTTTCGCTGTAGCTTAATTGTAGTTTTTGAGATTTTTTTTTGCCTAAAATGTTACCGGATTCCAACAATTGTATTCCTTTTCTGTATCTATTGTAGTTTTTAGAGATAATGAGTTGTTATGTTTTAAAACTCAAATTTCGCACCTATATATATATATATATTATATGATATATGTATATATATATAGTTATACTCAGTATATAATTATATAAGGCTATACTATAAGTATAATATATATCTAATATATATAATTATATATTATATATATATCCAGGTATATAGATGCCATACGTTAATATATATATTAGTGGGTATTATAGTATAATCGATGGGTAACAGTGGCGTATCCGAGAATTGTTTATTTGTGTCGGAGTGGGGTGCATATTACCAAATTCGTTTGATTATGTTTATAGTAGATACCCATTAAGTATTGCTCACGATTCTACGTTACTATTATATATATATAATATATATATATATAAATATATATATATATATATATATATATATATATATATATATAATATATATAATTATATTAGCAGTATATATAAGTGGAAGGACATAAATATTAAATTCCACGAAAAATGAAGAATTTATCATGAATAACTAAAACCATCTTACCTTATTTGTTTAATTTAACTGCCTGACATGAGAGTGAGCGAAATCTGAGATGTCTGCTTCATTCTTCATATATTGCAATTTTTGATGTATGTGAGGAGGGCAAGTTCCAATAATCTTTTCTATCTCCAATAGTAATTTCTCAAGTAGGTTTTCAGAAGTTCTTAAATGTTGAAGAAGCTTCTTCTACTAAAGTATTAACACGGGTTAAAATTGCCGTATTTGCAACAAGAATGTAATATTTGGAAAGTTGTGACCTGCGACAAGAAAACTGTCCATCCTATTGCTTGTTTACGCGATCTGTGCTATGATGCTCATTTTCCACTTACCATAAATCCCGCCATTCTGCTTTTAACCTAAAAATCTTCATTTGGGCTTTCTGAGATCTTCCTTGTAAATATTACAAAATCTTTTTCCTTCTCATATCGGCACATTACACCCGTTCGGTTTGACAAATTGCAAGGAAAATTTAAAAACTCTGCTCCTAATGCTGATATTAAATCATCCAAAAATGGTATAAAAATGGGTGTGCGATAATAAGTCTGTGGAATGTTGGGTCTGTATTTTTGGAATTTGTTAATTCTTGGTACAGCAATTTCAATACTCAGTTCAGATTCCGATGCGCTTAAACATTTTTCTAAGAATAAACAATCAGCTGAAATTTTAATGTGGCATTTTCTCTGATGGTTTCAAGTTTATTTTTAACTAATGGGAACTTACGAGATTTGTTCCTGACAGCGACGAAATTATATAAAAATTAATTTACTTCTGCACTTTATATTATGATACCTAAAATTTTTTTAGTGTCTAGAAAATTTCGGGGGGGGCCATGGCCCCCCTGGCCCCCTTCTAAATACGCCACTGTATGTTATAGTATTGACATGTCAATTTGAATTTAAAAAATATAATATATATTATGTAATTTAATATTATAATATATACTTATATATATATATATATATATAATATATTATATATATATATATATATATTATATAATATATATATATATATATACCGGTATATATATATATAATTTGAATAAAAAAAATTGCAAGCATTTATTTGAAAAAATACAATGAATAGAAGGAATTTAAATAATAATAATAATAATAATAATAATAATAATAATAATAATAATATAATAATAATAATAATAATAATAATAATAATAATAAAATAATAATAGATGCAATCATATTTCATTCACCTTAGCAAAATGTTTACAATACAAATGCTTATAAAGGGTACAATGTTGCTTTAACGAATAAAGAATTGAATGAATGAAACGAGTAACCCAATAAGAAAGGCATAACAATAAAGGTAAGAGGCAAACCGGATGCAAGCAACGATTTCAAGATTCGGTGGAGAATTTCCTCTATCTCCTGCCAAGTCAACGTGACAACTTACAAACTCTACGCATATTTCACATATTATATATATATATTATATATATATTATTATACACAAACATACATATATATATATATTATAACTATATATATATATATATATTATTATATATATATATTATATATATATATATAAGGTATATAGTATATATATATATATATATATATTATATAGTATATATATATAGTATATTATAATATATATATATATATATATTATATATTTATTAGGGTGTGGCGAATAGTGAAAAAGCCGAACACCGAATATACCGAATATCCGGCTAAAAGTATTCGGCCCGAATAATCACTTCGCTATTCCCGAATAGTTTTTCAAAGTTCGGTCCATCCATCTTAGGGAAACCAATAAAGAAAAACTTACATCTGGTCACAAAATAAAGGGGAATTTTTCTTGGACTGGACTTTTTGTAGCAGATATATATATAGTAATGGAGGTGCTGATTCCCATATATATTCTCGAATTTCCTCCATTCGATCCCGTTTTCGTGCAATCATGGATCCCTATTTTTGCATATTCCCTAGGAATGACAAAATTCAGGTGCGCACTACGTAGGCTGTATAGACGTTACCTTCCGCATATATCTACAGTAGTAGCAAGTTTACTGCGGTCGATATTCGGAAGCATGTGGTAACACTTTAGTACGTCTACATTGTATGGATGCCAATGACCTGGAATGACGTCTATCATCATCTGATAATACAGTCGGATGGTCGCGTCATTGTTCACAACAGGGTGAAATGACCGATCTTGGTATCGATAGTTGGTATTTGCGAAGTTGGTCCTGAAGCTGTTGGTCTTCGAGTTGCATGAAAAATGACTACTAGACCATTGGCAATACAAGAAGTAAACTTTTTCGTAGCAGAGAAAGCGACTTGCGGAAGGCTCTTCAGTTAGATGGACTTGTGTATTGGCGTGAAAGTTTGCAGGCCTAACTACTCGCTATGGGACTGTCTCCAGCATACAATGCAGGTGAAGTGGCAAACTGTTTATTGACACTTCGCAAGAGGCAGTTTACAAGTGTGTGTTGTTACCCAACGGCAACAGGTATGCTTCGATTCCAGTGAGGGTAACTCGTAACGGATGAAGAGAGGAGTAAATGCAAAAAATCAAGAACAGTTTGGAGAGGCTACAATATCAGGTACATGAATGGTAAATATGCGTCGACCGTCACAAATGGTCAAACATTTTGCTCTGGTCAGCAAGCAGGTTTTTCCACCAAAAATCCCTGCTTCGTTGGTTGCTATTGGGACAGCCGGGGCGGCAAAGGATCACCTGAACCAAAAAAAATGGCCACCGAGGGAAAAAACTTGACGATAGGTTGGACAGGAAACATCGTACCACGTGAAGCCACTTGTAACAGAGAGAAAACATCATCTAACCTCCACTACATAAAACTTGGTTTGATGAACAATTTGTGAAGGCCCTTGGACCATGATGGTGAATGTTTCCGCTATATATGCTTAACGTTTCCTGGTCTGAGTGGCGAAGAAAAAAGCTGGATATTTGATGGCCCACAATACGGACACTCCTCCGTGATGCTCCCTTTGCTACAACAATGACTGTGCTAGAGGCAAGAGCGTGGATTTTTCAGATGTAGCACAGAATTTTCTGGGAACAGGAAAGCCGAGAACCACTAAACATTGGTACAGGAAAACTGCCTAGACGTTTTTCATTCTATCGGATGTAGAATGCAAGAATAAAGTTGCAGCTGTAATTCTCACCCAAGAAAATTTCCGGATAACTAGGCGATGTTAGTGATAAGCAGGGTGAACGCTTCCATCAAGAATTCTAAAGTTTCATGAAGGACGTTAACAAGGGCAAGTGGGATTCAATATATGGCAGACTAATTGTTGGAGGCTTGGATGAGGGATAATTCCAGACGCTATGCACAGTAGATCGTCCTACGAAGAGAAAAGTTCTACCCATCGTAGGTTATGTTTTAAACTTAATAAACCGCATTTCTTCTATTACAAGTTTTGTTGTCTGCATATACCTCTTTATTCATAAGTTGTTTTATGTTTTAACATATATCTATCAAGACATGTATCATATCATTGAATTTGTATACCAAAAGCCTTCATGATATATATATATATATATATATTATAAGTATATATATATATATATATATATATATATATATTATATATATATATATATATATATATATTATATACTATACTATATATTATATATATATATATATATATATATAATAATATATATATATATTATATATTATATATATATAATAATATATATATATAATAGTATATAGTATATATATATTTCCCAATAATTGTGATAGTAGACCCTCTTGAAAAAAGGTAAAAATCCATAAAATTTTACAATCAAATCTGTGTTACACACAATATCACAAATGCGATGTGATATGCAAAAACGATTACATTCTTTGGGGAATCAGCACATCAAATAATTAATCAATTGAGAAACGCCGTCCAAAATTTTATGTTTACCAGTGTTATATTGTAGTGAGCTGCCCTTAGTGGTTTTGTATCATATTTCATATGTACCATACGTATATTTTATATTCTTTGGAGGGTATATTTAATTTTGTCATGTATGAGATGTTATGAAGGGGGAGAATAATTGTGTTGCTGTGAGTGATAGGTGTTCTGACGCCAACGAGTAGTTCTTCAGTTCTCTTTCCCTTGGTCTTCTTAGTTTCGCGGCATCCATCACTCTTTCACTTCTGAATGAAATAAATGTGAATGATTGTAGATGAGTGTGATAAATTGTTTTTTTATGTATCTATTTTTTCTTCCGTAGGAATTATTAATTAATATTTTGAGATAGATTCTGAAGTAGGTTTGAAGTGAAGCCAGGTAGAAGTTTGTGGACAAATTAGTTGTTTGATGGTATCCTGTGGTATCCTGTCTGTAGATTTGTGAAGAGGTGGTTGATGATAGTTCTTGGAAATCCCTTTTCTTTTGGATTTGGAATCCTTCTATGGTACGTGTAATTATCTTTCTTATCACTTTCATTATTTCATTATTGGTATTTTTCTTGGACTTAGTGGATTTTATACTTTAAAGGTTTGAAGATTTGTAGTAGAAGATTCTGGTGCTGGTGTATGGGATCCTATAGATGATAGATGGCAAGCGTATGGTGATCTTTCTTGTGGATTTGGGATCTTTCTATTGGTAAGGGTCCCTATTTGTTTATTATTGGTTTAATGATTTATGGAATATTTATTATTAATCATTATTTTAGGTTATATGGTTATTATTAATATTTTTTTCTCTTTGTATTTCTATTATAAGTATTAAAGTAGTGGAATTTTGATTTTAAATTTACAGTATTGAGGTCTGTTTAGCTGTGGTATATCGTCGGAGGTGTGGTCACCATAGTCTGCCTTGGGAAGAGTAGAAGTTAGAAGGTTTGAAACAAAAAAACTGGTCAGCCACCATTGGCGCAGGTTAGGACTATGTTGATTGTTGGTTTTTTATTTTCTGATTGATTTATTTTGATTCAATTAATTTAATTAGGATTATTTTATATGTTAATGTTGAAATTTTGATTATGACAGAAATTCAAATCCATGTAATGATATTTCATAATTGTTTAATTTACTATATTTAAATTATTTATATAGTTCTTTTATCATTTTTTGTCATGTTTAAATTATCAATTCATCATTACCTTATACTTTTTCATTTTACCTTATTATTTTTTATTTATTTATTTATATGTCACGTTAGAATTGGTTAATTTTTTTTCATTCCAGTTTTTTTTCTTTGGCTGGTCTTGCGTCTGTTTTGGAAGTATTTTGGACTCCATTTCTCGTGGCTCCGGTTTTGGTCCACTTGTCTGTGGCCGTAATTTGTATTTTCCCTATGGCTGTAATTTTTTTGAAACAGCTGGATTAGACATTTAGGTACTGGGCTACCAAATGAATTCAACGGTGTGGTACACCTAAATATGACTAGTGCCTGTGGTACTATATGAAAAGTGAAATGAGACAAAGAATTAGATTGACATTTGGACGTTTGAAAAATTAAAAATAAAAAGATCTACAATTTAAAATTAAACTTTTGAAAATATAACGGAAAATTAAAAGATTGACAATAAACAAGAAAAGTGTAAGAAATAAATTTGAAACTTTGAAAATTGAAAGAGAAACTGAAAACATAACGGGAAATAAAATAAAAAGCGATAATTTGGAAATTGAAAATAAAACTTAACTTAAAGGTACCATTTAAGGGTACCATAATCGTGAATGTAAGACTACTAAAATTGAAAAGTAAAGAGTGTAGGTACCATAACCGGTACCACTATATGTGAAAAACCTTTTAAGCCAGCGGTACCAAAGTGACAACAAAAGTTTGAACATTCAGTGACGGTACCGAATTGAAAATAAACTATTGGAACTAAAACATTTGATAATTTAATAATTGACAGACAATTTCGTATATTAAAATTTATTTAAATTTTTATTGAATCTATCGTTTATTATTTTTTAATTTTTTCTATAAATATTATATGTTGTAGATGTTGTAGGTATAGGTGTGGTTTGTAATATATGGTATATTGTAATACCTGGTGGTGGAACTAGTAGGTGCTGTAGTTTATTATTATTGGAATAACGTGTGTATTAGTGGTATTGTAGTAGGTGGTATCAGATCAGGATACTGTGTGTAATTTTTTGTAATTATTAAGTAGTATTAAGATTGTGTCTATATATTTTTGAGTGTAATAAATTTAAGGTGTATGTGGTGTTTGTCATTGTTATCCCCTCTAATTATCCTGGAAGGCAGCCTCACTCCTTTTTGATTCAAATTATTGTAGCACTCAGGTTTTTATTTTAGCGTAAAATCCGCTACAATATACAAAGTAATAAAACAAAAAGTAAATAACTATTGCTTACCTATAGCAAACCATTCACTATTAAAATAATTAAATGAAAAATTGAAAAGTTTTCGAAGTTAAAGATATTAACTAGAACTTCATTGAAATAAGCTCTAAGGTTATAAATGACAGAAATTTAGGCAGTTTTACATTTCAGGGGATAACCTATTTCTTGTGGCTTCATAATATTTCCTGCCTGTTCTAAATATTCTTTCACTTTGGACTGATGACGGTGGGATCTATTAAAAATTTTTAATTGCTAGTTTTTTTTCAAATTCATAAAAACTATTTCCAGTTGTTTTTCACCACATTGAAGGAAGGAATATTGTCCTTCAAATGGTCAAAGTAGGCAACACTTATATATTTGTTTATTCTTGATGTAATTCCTATGTAGCCTTTTACTTTTATGTACAGTAAATAATCACAATAGTAGTATACATGACATTTGGACCCTATGCTAGAAACCGCAACCCGCAAAAGTGCTTATTACCGGAAAGAAAAAAAAAAAAAATAAAGAAAAAAGAGACTTCAAAGGCATGCCGCGGGGCTAAAAGGTCATATGGTTCTATAGGCTATAGGCTATATCCTATAGGTATAGGCTATAGGTTATAGGATATAGGCTATAGTTTATAGGATATAGGGCTATATATTTAGCTTTTCTAGCACGTGCCGACCTATATTGTAGAATACCCGGTCTTAGTGTCTAACCCTAAGGTTATTGGGTACGGGGAGGCGATTAGTGTTATTAGAAGGTGCTAGGATGCTTCCTTCTCATGAGTTATTACCCTAGCCTCCCCTTTTTCTAGCCTTGTTCTAGCATGACAAGTGTTCGCTACGGTCATCGATACACCCGGTAATTAGTGCCTACCCATAGCGTTATAGGGTACGGGGAGTCGCGATTGGTGTGGGTATTAGAAGGTGCTAGGATGCTTCGTTCTATGAGTTATTACCTCTAGCCCACCCTTTTCTAGCCTTTTCTAATGGCCTGACATGTCCTATGTCATAGAATACACACCGGTCTTAGTGCCTACCCCTAGGTTATGGGTACGGGAAGAGTCGATTGATGTTATTAGAAGTGCTAGGATGCTTACCTTCTATGGAGCTTAGTACCCTACGCCCCTTTCTAGCTTTTTTCTAGCCATGACATAATCCCTACATCATCGAACACGGCTAAACATGGTGTCTACTCCTAGGTTATAAGGTACGGGGTAATCGATTGGTATAGCATTAGAAGGTGCTAGGATGGTTCTTTCTATGAGTTAGTATCCCCGCACGCCCCCCTTTCTAACGCCTTCTAGTGCGATATATTGTATATGCCTGAATATTTCCGATATTTGTATCGATTAGTACATATTCGACACTGTTGAATGCGATTCCTGTGGTTTACAACGGAATCGATTCACTCTAACAAGAGTTAGTATTAGATATTCCCCTACCCTTTCTACATTTTTTTGTTTCCTTTTTGAGCTACTGAAGTCCGAGTTTTTAAGATGGTTTGTATGTTTTTGAGGTATGCCGAGTTCGATTGCGCTATTCGCCGAGGCTGAACCGTTTCAGCCGTTGCGGTTTTAGAAGCGCAAGCCAAACAATGCGTTTTTCGTAGTGGCGTACCTTCGTCAACCTATCATGACGGGTGTCAACAGGGGTAGAATTCTCAAAAATAAGATTCCCCGTAGTTACTTTCCCGAACGCCATAGTCCCCAGGGCCCCAGCCGGGGTTCATTTATGGGGCAAGAAATGACCCAAAATGACATATTTAAGCAAAAGAGGTGTTAGAGTCATCGTATCATTCTTCAAACCTTGTATGTCCTTCCTTATATGTTTGCAACAATTGTTGCACCAAGTCACCGCTACGTCAAAGGGGTGTTGGGGGGGCCCACCCCCTTAAAATTTAAGAAAAATGGAACTTAGACAGCTGAAAATTGGTGAGTGTATAGAAGAGCATAAATGAAATAGAATGGCTATGTTAAACTAATTGGCGAACCATATGGAGCCCGAGCCGGAGGCTGGTGGTGGCGGTGCCCGAATGGAATTCAGGCTCCTACCACATATTAGAGAACAAATAAGGTGTCTACATATATGTTTTTAATGGTGTAGAATTGCATTTTTGAAGGGTTTTGCAGTTGGCATAACTGATTCTTCTAAGCCTTTCTTAGCACGAACATGTGCCTATCCATCTTAGAAACACCCCATATTAATGCCTGACCCTATGTTATAAGGTTAGTAGAGTCGATTGTAAATATTAAGATGTGTTAGGATGCTTCCGTTCTACCAGTAGTACCAACCGCTTTTCTAGCACTTCTACAAATGACATGTCCTACGCTCATAGAATAACCTAATATTTAGTTAGTCTACCCCTAGGTTAATAGGTACGGAGAGTCGATTGGTGTAGTATTAGGAATTGCTAGGATGGTTCCTTCCTTCTACGATTGACCCCCTTTAGGTCGCTTACGCCCCCTTTTTTGATGTTTTGGCCTGATATTTCGGTCTTGGCCTTGATATTTTCCCTTGATAACGTATCAAGGCCTGAAATTGACCTTTCATAAAGTTCGTGAGGATTAAGTGGGATAAAGTCGAGCACATGTAGGTATCTGAAGCAGTACCCTGTTGTAGGGAACTGTTCTAACATGAAGGTCATGTAGGTATCTGCCACTAACTTAAGTCCCTGTATGTTACTGTCCTAACCTCAACCCTAAGACGCTACCACCCAACCACACAGCACAACCACACACACACACACATACACACACAGCTTTACTTACTTGATGCCCAAACTTTGATGCCTCAGCTTTGATGCCTGCCACTTTGATGCGTCAGCTTTGATGCTTCAACTTTGAAAGGGCCGCTCAAGCTTTGATGACTCATTCTTTTGATGCCGTCAGCTTTGATGAACTCATCCTTTGCTTACTGAAAAAAAGGAGGAAGAAGGGTGAGAAGAAGAAGAAGAAGAGAAAGAGAGAAAAAGGAAGAAGAAGAAGAAGAGCAGTAAGAAGAAAAGAAGAAGAAGAAAGAACGAGAGAAGAAGTCTCATAATGACGGAGCATATGAGCGCGGAGCCGAGCCGGAGTTTGTGATGGCGGAGTCAGACTGGAATTCCTGGCTCCAGTTAGCATATTTGAGTCAATTGAGAACGTGTTTATATATATATTAGTACTGTTACGCTAAATGTAACCCACCTGTTTTGGTTACGTAAAAATAGCCCACTCTGTATCTCAGTATATATGAGGCGTAGAACCAAAAAATTTGGTGCACCCATTAACCGCATCGAGTATGAGTGGAAAAAATTGTTATAATGGTTCGTATCGAGAGTGATTTTTTTGAATTTGGGAAATTTTTTTAAAAATTTGCAAATTTTCAACGCAATTTAAAGGGATTGGAGTGAATTTTTGGGAACTTTTGAGCAATGCTGCATTAAGCAACTCTGTAAATTAAGTTAATATTTAATTTAAATTTATGTTAGTTCCGCCACTTTCATCTCAATCCCACGCAAATTTTCATGAAATTTTATCAACCCTTCACACAACTGTCACGTCATACCTTCCAAAGTGAACCTCAAATATAGCCCACTTGTATGATAAAAACCCAATTCCAAATTTATTGAAAATGTGCATGTATATGCGCTATAGCTTCTAACAACATGCTATATGGTTCTTTTTCCTAAATCTTTTTAGTGTGGGGTCTAAAAAAAAAAAAAAAAAAAAATGTAATGTTAAAATAACCCAAAGTGGCAAAAAATGTTTATGCAATTATAATAACCGGCTACATTTATAATATAGTAGTCTAGGAAATGTACCCATGAGCCTCACCGAACGTACCATGAAAGTGCGTCAGTGACTACTTCAGTATGAACACTCATGAAAGTAGCTGGAAACATGGAAAGTAAGCTAGGAAATGTAGCTGGAAACATGGAAAGGTTGGCTCAGGATAAGTAGTAGTTGAGTGATGACGAGTCCAATGCCGGAAATGCTCGGAAGTACATGAGCACTCAGGAATGTACATGAAAACATCTAGAAGCATTGAAAGTAGCTTGAAAAGTAGCTGGAAA
>JABUQX010109628.1:0-40000 GCA_015478945.1 Trachelipus rathkii
TATATATATGAAGTTAATAATATATATAATGAGTAATAAGTATGAGATAAGAGGGGAGTAGCAACTACTAATCTATTAATAGACTAAAACTACTAAGTATATTAATAATCTATTTAGTTGCGAGAGAAGCTCATATTTTGGAGCATTGAAGAATAGATGGTAGCTATTCCCCTAGTCCCGTAACCTGTCCCTGTGAACCTAAGATTGCCACTTTTAGCGCAGAAAGGCTTTGATTCTTTAGAAACTTTCATTAATTGGAGAATAGCGGTGCTGCTTATTTGCACTATTGTGTCTCGCTCTGCTTTTAGAGGATTTGCTCTAATGAGAGTAGTAAAGGAAGGTGAGGACCGAGAGTGCAAGCGGGAGGGGAGGGGAGGGAAGGGAAGGGAAGCGATGCTAACTGGTAGGAAAGTATGAACTTTAGGAATCTCGAGGGATAGTGAGGGAAATGGATAAGCGGAATATATGTCGGAGGAACATAATCGCTTGGTTCATAGATAATGGGATCAAAAGTGTGTCATGAATGCGTGAAAACAAACTATTGCTTCCTTCGTTGAGACAATTCAAGGGTAAATGAGTAAGAGAATTTACTCAAGTTTGCCATATTCCTCACAGGGAAGCGAACGGGACGATTGGTGCTTATTTAAATGTTGGTTCAATCGAGAGGTAGAGCATGGAGATGCAGGTTGTTAAAGGTGCGTTGAAATGAGGGAAGGGTAAGGAAGGGAGGGAAAGGGAGAGGAAGGGAAAGGGAGGAGCGGAAGGGAAGTGAAACGGAAAGGAAAAGGGAGGGGAAAGGGAAGGGAGGGAAGGAATGGGAAGGGAGGGAAGGGAGGGAGGGAAGGGAGGGGGGAAAACGAGTTGATCCCAGCAAGTACTTGTCTGTCTTGTATAGTTTCGAATTCTTTAGAGATGTCAGTACAGACAAAATTTCTCTTTTGATAATATTAGAATTCGCTGAAATGTTGAGAACAGTATAGGTATTTAATTTATCTCTCTGAGTTTTGCTAACAAGGATTAAATTAATAGAGAATAAATAGATTGGTTATGGGTATAAATTAGCTCGTAAACCACACATGAATAAATATAGTATCAGAGGGACTCTTCGAACGAGAAAAAAAATATTATTACAGCTCTAGTCACATAGTTTGGCCTTCACAAATTCCCATAGACTTGTGTATATTCAAAACTTATCTCAGTATTCTAATATATGTTGTTCACGACGAAGCGTCCTCTTCAATTTACGAGTACCTATCTATGATTTAAGAGGTCTTATATTTTTTGTGTATTAAGTTTGTTGTTAGTGTTTCATAGAAACTTTTTACAAATATTTTTTCGCAGCTAAAGGGACACTCGAAGACGAAATGCTCATGCTCTAGAAGATGTAACACTCCATTATGCTACTAACCACTGAAGAGTTAGGGATGCGTCTTTAAAAACGAGCACGTTAAGGAATCCCTCTTTCAACTAGATATTAGTTATATATATAAGTTCGGGATCCCTAATTTTAACATACCATTTATAATCATAGTATTTAAAGCTACAAAATTCATCTGTTCTTGTTATTATCTCTAAACCCAACAGACGTTTCTAAATTCTTTGATTACGTAAACTTTAAAATTTCCCCTTACCTCTTAAGTTAATTTTTGTTATTAGGAAGTTATATTGTCAGGTAAATTAAATGTGCTTTATTAAAAAAAATTCTCTTTTTTGTATTTACTTTGTATATATATCTATAAACTTCGGACGTTTTTTTACTACGAATAACCAAGAGGTGCAGCATATGGTGAGTCTAGGGCTTTGATTAGCTGTCATTAAAAGAAGTGCAGCACGATACTTGATTTATATAGCGATTTATATAGCAATCTAATTTGTGAGCCCTTTCTATTATTGTTATGTATATTCTGTGTTAGTTAAGGTAAGTATGTTCATGTGATTTTCCTAAAAATCGGGGGTGAGAAGACAACCCCTTCTGTTAAGACATATTGCGATAGAATATCTAGATAAACCTGACTATGTATTTTCACATCAATATGTATTAGTTTAACTTAATTTCATTTTGAGACAAATAACGAAATATATTTTATTAAATTATACATATATAATAATAATAATAATATATAATCTAAAAATATACATAGGGTTGCTTCATTTAACATGTGAGTTATTATGATTTTAGAACAATGATTATTATTATTATCTAAGTAGATATTTATAGAAATCTATATATAATATTATAATTATTAAAAGATTTAATACTATTTTATTAACTGTAATATGAAAAGCGTATTATTATGAATTAAATAAATATATACATTAATATCATAATTAGAGTAATAATAAGAAATAGATAAATATATATATATATATAATAAATATTAAAATTATATATAAATAATATATTATAATATATATTATATTAATTAATAAATAGTAGCAAAATACTAAAGTAATAGGTACACTACCTGAGCTAATTAGTAATAATCTATCTAAAAATTATAAGAATAGATAATACATATATATATATGTAAGAAAACTTGAGGATAAATAATATGTTTATCAAACTTAAGTGGAATTTATGTGAGAAAATATATGATAAAAGAATTAATTATTTGTTTAATTAGATATATTGTATTAGTGCAAAAACATATGAGATGGTTAATTTTTATTTGTATTAAGATATTTTATAGGACGTGTAACACTAAAATACATAACAGATCAAATTTTTATTTATTATGTATAGTTATTAAACTATATGAGCATCACATCTAAGCATAATATGTAATTTTTTTTCAAGAGCTCCGAGATAGCCGACGGTGGATAGCGATATCTCACCTACCCGTCTCCCTATCACACGGAGAGCCCTAGAGAGACTCATATATATACGCCGTATACCTTATTGCATTTTGCGATTTATAGACCTTGGGAGATGTATATCTTTTAAAGTTATTAAATAAAAAAAAAGAGAATAAAATAATAGTATAGGTTAGAAAAAAATTGGAGAAAAATTTTCACAAATTACTTTAAAAACTTAGTAGTTTTAATATATTTAGTTAATCTTATATATATTCAGTAGTTTTTTAAGATATAATAATAAAAAAAAAAAAAAAAAATAAAAAATCTCATTTCACATTGATCAACTTTAATTTTGCTGAGATTTCAAATTATGATATTATATAAGTTTTCATTTGTACACCTATGTTTAAGTTATTTAAGATGAATAGTTAATGCGGTGTAATCAATTGCTTAACCGTGTTATGTATCACTAAATAATTATAATTTATAATTTTGTATTTGAGCTCAGGAGATGAGACTGAGAGTAGCCATCGTATTTGGGCGCATCTCAGTACTCTCGAGGCTACCGCTCTACGGCTATCCGGCTATCCTAGGTATCAACCATAGGATATTAATATATATAATAAATATTTATAGTGCAACTCAAGTAACTTATATATATATACTCACTCAGGCTCCTAGTCCTACCAGGTCCCAAAAATTGTCTGTATCATCTACGGTCTCCAGGCTCAGGCTCTAATAACCTACAAAACCTTATATGAGGCATATCCGTCGTGAACTTACCGGCTCACGGTTCCTCACGGCTTACATATCCGTAGTACTTAGCTTCATCCGGCTTCGTTGACTTCCGAGGCCTCAGGCTTTCAGGAGTACTTCCATATTATGCCCTGATTTATAAATTTCGCCCGGTATAAATCCAGTAGAATAAGGGACTCCATTTCTATTATAGAGAGTCGCTTTCCAAGAATATACGTAAGCCTTGCACCACCTCATTTCCGATATAACATTTTACCATTTTTTTATTTCTCACTAACCGAGCGATATAATTCTACACTCGATCAAACGTTAAAAACCTACCTATTCAGCATTCATACCAATACTATAACAATAAACTAACAATATCATGAACACTAAGAAACGTAGCTCGCTACTCCATTCAAGATATTATCCGCCAATCATACTTTTTGAACAAACCGCATTTGTACACAGCACTATGGGTATCATTATTAGTCATTGCATAATGGATTTTATTAGGGGGGTAATAGATAAGGGTTTCAACATATTACATTGGTATAAAAAGGTGTATTTATCAATTAAATTATAATAATAAATTGACCATTAACCTACTTTACTAACTACATTTTAAACTTCAAGTATTATGACTCTATTATTCAAGATTAAATGTTAACCTTATTAAGAATAGAGTCATTATGACTTAATAATAAGGAATATCATTACTAAATTTTCTACTAATATTGTTTTGTGCTACATAAATGTTATAATTGGAAATTATTTTTCGTAGGGAAAATAGGTATGCACTATATACTATTTAAAACATAGTATTATCTCACATTATAAACTCATTGTCTAAGTTTTTTTATCAAACGTGATAACGTATTAGAATGATTGTCACTGTCATCAATACTTTCACAGTGAATTCTTTATAATTAAAATACATACTAAAGATGGACGAGGTGAAACACATCCTTCGCTACCACACATCTTTACGCAGACACCGATAGATTTTTTATTGGTTAAGAGAGGAAGTTGGTATAATTAGGTTCGCTACAGAATAAATTTTTTTGAGTTCTAATTTAAAATATAAAAGATAATACCACTCGACACTTATGTCTATTATAAAATTTAGAGGTCCAATTTTTACACATTTTGAGAGACTTATAGTGTATAAGGCGATATAAAGAGATTAAAATAGAGTATTGGACAAAGAAGTGACTAAATGAATACTGAAGAGCTTGAGAGTGAAAGAGAGAAAAATATAGATTTCTAATAGAATGTCCTGTTCTAATTTTGGTTTTAAAAGTTGAGAGAATAAATAATGAAATATTTTATATATATATATAATATTAGATAAGAACTAAACAATTATAAAAAATATCATATATTAAAAGACAAAGAGTTTATAAACACTATTAATATAAATAGTATGTTTCTAGAATATAAATATGCACTTATGATATAAATTATACATGAGAGAGTTATATAAATAATATAATAATAATAATTTGTACATAATAGATATATATGGTTTGATATCTTACTCGATGCGTGATAGGTATGGTTTAAATCTGAGAGTGTAATAACCATGTCTAAATTCTGAAGTATAAGTTTCTGAAGTCATCGAAACAAATCAATATCAACTCTCCTAGACGGGGTAGGAAGAAAAATATTGCCATTTATTACCCTACCCCTCGAGACAAAAAAGGCATTGTACCTGTTATAACAATACCATGTGATGAAAATAATAAATTTTATATATAAGCTCCAATTATCGTCTAAGAATATTAGCTATAGTATATATTATATACATACCATATATAATAGGGCTATCTCATGGTTCTGATTTTTCTGCTTGTGACCTAATATCATATCCAAAAATATATATATCATATAAAGATTTTAGACCTATAGTATATTATAATTAGTAAATATATAGACTATATTATATGTATTTTTTTTGTAGTTTATTATATAAATATTATACTAACAACTTATATATATATAGAAGCATATATATTATATATAAGAATTATATATTTATTAAAAACTATACCTCGAGCGTAAGCTTAAGAGTATTTATAATTTTTTAATAACTCAACAATGCTATCCATATCTTATGTTTAGTATTTCCCAGGAATTTGATACTCTCCGTAGTTGAAATATCAATTTAAGTAATATAACTTACGGTCTTCATTTTCATCATACTAGATTAGTCTACTCAGAATGACTTTGTATAAATTTATATCATTTGTTTGGTAAAATACTATCTAATCTGTATATCAATAATGTTTTCAGTTTCATATGGGTTGATTGTATTGATTATTTCGCATAAAATGAGTAGTTTAAATATAGTTACTTATTTAAACTATATATATATAGATTAAAGTAGTTATAATTATTAATATTAGTTTACATAGATTTGAACTTTTTTTTTTTTTTTTTAAATATTTTTAGAGGTGTGAAGCTGCTTTATAACAAAGTTTCAATTTGAGACTCATTAAGGAGTGATGGGATTTTCACTTCCAATTTTCTGACAAGTATGTGTATCTCACACATTCTGCATACCTTCGGTCATATAAATCCAACTCGATAGGCGTGATATGAAACTAGAGACCAGTGCGGCATGGATGTGGTTTGGTATCTCTATAACATATGAGTCCATCGAGTATTCAAATCTGAGTCATACTTGAGTAACATAAATGTGCAGAGACTTGCGAGATTTATTCATCCTCCAATAAAAAAATGGACAACATTTGGAGCAAAATCATTACTCATATATAAAATATTTCGAGATTTGCATCAATTACTTAAATAAACTAATTACATAAATAAAATATAATTAATTAAATTAAATATAAATATAAATTATAAATAATTAATCATAAATGAGAATAAAATAATATTAGAAATAAATGATATTAATAATATTATATTATAGTAATAAATAGAGTAGAGACATCTGTTTTGTGGATCTATGACATAATATAACGATTTCTATTAAAGTAGTATTCTATAATATATGATAGGTCACTTTATTCACTCAATATATATGTTATTATATATACTAAACTCTTTTAATTAGGGAAGAGTTTCAATAATAAATACTGAACAACATATATAAGTAATTATTATAAAAAAAAAAAAATAAAAAATTTTCACACCACATATTTTATTTATATTTGCTTGTACGCACACTTAAAATATGTAAATGAGATGATAAATTTAATTCAAACAGTTTTAATTTGTCAGACATATACACACTATAAAAACTTTACTTAGAATAAAACCTTTATGAAAAATACAGTAAAACATTTTTCTAATTTCAGATACAAAAATAATAAGTAAATTATAATTATTATGACCTTGTTTATAATCAAAATAGATGCAGTGAATGATTTTGTTATATTGGGGGAAAAAGGGTTACTAAAATTAAAACTTATATAAATATATTATGATTAAACAACAAACTACTTAACAAAAATTCTGCACAAGTATTTAAACATACCTTCAGAAGTTAAATTGGACGATCAAGAAAGAAATTTTCTTAACCTTATATAACGAAGGTCATGCTTTAAGAATTTATGCAAAATTATCTTCTAATTTGACAACACTTAGTGAGAGCGAGCAAAGAACTGAATAATTTCGTTGTAGTTGGGGTAAAAGGTAGTTCACTGATAAGTATGTTGTATATAATGAGGCATAGGTTTCAATTACCCTCATATCATATTAACCACTTACCAAATAAAAGATCATTCTTTACGTCACCTATTCACACTACACAATATAGTTAATACTCATTATACAGAGATTCGGAGTTCATACTTAAAACAGTTTATTATATAATGAGAAAATTTAGAGGTTAAGAAAACATCTTGTGAGACCATTACTATTTACCCCACTTATATTATTAATCAGAAAAATATACTTATTTTTATAGAAGAATATGAAACTATTGTGCATTAAATATATAATGGACATTAAAATTGCTGCAGAACATATAAACATTTCGCACTTAATTTATCTATTATCATATTTTTCACATTATTACTCTGGAGCATAAATTAGAATTTTAAGTCATTATTCGCATGATATAATTTAAGCTTTACAACAAAATATCAAGTATCGTAACAAATATAAAATATATGTGTAAAGAACTAATTTTTTTTAAATTCGTAATAATAAATATATATCTTGGGTTTATAATATAGATATTAACGAGAGCAATATTATATTTGCTGTGATGAGCTTCTTAAAACACTCAAATATGCATATAATAGATGGGGAATAAGATATGAGTACAGATTATATCTATTATAAATATATATTCAAATATATAAATGTTTATGATCAAATCTTCGTGTGCTAACTTAACTGTCAATCATTTATGGAGGTCCTCTTTTCATCAAAAAATTACATGTATCTTATATAACCTTATCAATAATACTTGTCTATATAGCGTATTCTAGTACAGAGTTCATTGCACCTGTATATGCTATTCTCATGTAGCCTAATAGTATCAGCCCGTTCTCCCGTATATCACGTACGTTTCGTAATACAATGTCTGAAATCTCCACCCTATATTTGTCCCCGGATCGATCGTCGGATATGATATATCTGATGGACATATATTTCCATCTTATTCGATCTGAATGATTCTTTGTGTTAATATATCTACCTACAAACTGAAAAGTGCACTAATCTTCATATTTCTCAGTCTCTTATCTCTCATATTTCACTCACTATCACATTCAATTATCAATTTCATATACAATCCTCAGTAGACTGATATCCTGTAACAATTCCTTATATCTAATTACCCTTTCACCTTCCTCCTTACTCTATCTAGACCACACATCTATTATATATCTAGCACACTCTCCCTACATCGATGTCTCACTTTATCTATCGCATTCAGTGCGACTAGAGGTAGAATTAAATATATATTTGCCGCAACCTGTATTGACATTAAGACAATTTGTGCCTTAATTGCGCGAGTGTCCAGTGGTGCAAAGGGCTGACTAAGTGAACGCGGAAGATCATAGTTAGTGAGTTAGTTGGAATAGACGTGCCTTCATGAGAGGTATATGGGCAGTATATCGAGCTATTAATTAACCTCCTCCGAGGTTTTTATATTGTAAGCAAAATGATCTTAGTTTTGCCAAGGAATGATCTAATTTCAGTTGCTTATTTTCTGCCACATTGCACATCTTTCGGATTTGGTGAGGAAATGTACAGGCGCTGACTATATGATCTATACATAGAGAACCTTATTGGATAGAGGAGTCAGGTCAGGCCCTATTCAAACATCTTACTTGTGTGAAGTCATTCGTCGGGAATTAACTGCTATGCCCACCTCCATTCCTCTCATAGATAATATGTTGGGAAACTATTAAGTCGATTCTGTGCCACTCAGCCTGTATGTATTTCACAACTCTAAGTTATCAGACAGCGAATGAGATATCAATAAATAGAGTTAAATTAGAGGGAGAGAATAATAGTGGTGTCTAAAGTAGATCATAGGTTAGACTCTAAGGATATGGTAGTAATTTAGAAAATGCTAGCCGTTCATCACTTTCATATTATTTAATAATTCATATAATTCTGCACCACAATTTAAATTTTCAAAGCGAATAACAAAAGATGTAGAAAGAGTAAAAACCTAGTGATGAAACAACCGATTCTGAGAGCCCGATTGAGATGACTTTGGTAACATTGTAATATTATGTGTTATGTCTATATAATGAATGGTTAGCAACAACTATGCATGAGTATATTGCTAATCCGATGATTTTAGGGAAATTTACCAACCTTGTCGTAATCTTATCTTGTTTGTACAAATATAATAACTACTGCATGGGCACTAGAAGTGAACGATTCTGTGTGTCAGCAAGCCGTTAGTCTTATGGCAGGAGTTGGTTTATGATTTGTCATGAATACGACAGTATATGCATCTCTCTTCTCAGAGCCTCTAAATCTTAGATACGGAGGTCACGTAAGGTATAAGGCGACACATATTAGTACCGAATCCTAAAGCAGCATTTTTATTTAATTTATAGATTACGAAAGAAAGACAGCGTTGTCTTATATAACGCTCTCGAGCTTGTCTGGTGGAAATGACTGCACTCGCACAAGAGTAGGTGCTATCCATCTGAGGGTATAGGTTAGAATGAGAGGAGTGAGTACATGAACTTATGCTCAGACGGAAACAAATTGGCCATGATGCAAATTGAATTTTATGGATATATGAGGTTGCGTAGTGGAGGCGTGGATATAAGTGAGATTGGCAGCTTCATTTGCCACATATTCGATGCCTCTATCAAAGGTTTAGATAAGGATTATTTTTTGGGTATTTGATAAACAAAAGTTGAATACCAAATGAGAATTAAGTCAATACAAGCGCGTCTCATCGACATATTATGGGGAGTAGACGGGTCGGGTGGCGCATTGATAACAAAATCTCCAAAACTGGACAGCATTTAGTCCGTCAAGTTTCAATAAGGAGCGGTAGGTGTAAAGGAGGATCACTAAGCATCCAGAAAAGAATTCCACCTCTCATTAGATTCCTAAGACGCAAATTTAAACGCGATTGGAAGTAGGAATGAAGCATAAGACTAATGGAGTATGAAGAGGGCTTGCGAAACTATTGACACAAACTTGATGTGCACCTCTCGCAGGCCTTTCGTCATAAAATGTGAGTGGGTAGAATATTAAAACGCCGTTAGGACATTACAGAAGATAGAAGAGATATTCATAGAATAAAGATGACTGGAAGAAATGAAAGAGGACTAAACGAGCTAGTGTTGAAGTGATTTACATGCATAATAAATCGGGTTTAATTACCATAAATAAATATTTTTGTACTTGGTTTAGGCACCTTTGGCACCTGCGATTACTAAGAGTTCGTCTTATTCCAGAATCGCTCAATGTCGGCTGCTGTTGATGGGGTAATTTTTTACAGCTACGAACTTGTACTTGGTTGCATCGTTTTGAGGGGGGGCGTCGTCTAGAAAGGTGGTGGTACCGGACTTTCCGCACGTTGTATTTCTAGTTTAATACTAGTGCGCTCAGTGCTATCCTCCTCAAGCTCGTCAGGCGCGCTCTTAGTAGTCTTACCATATCATACTGAGAGGCATATCATTAGTTAAGCATCAACTTTATACACAATTTAAGAATCTACTTGCTAATCATAAACGCTCTCGCAATGATCAAGAAAGAGGTCAAAGTCGAGCAATCACTCTTCGCGGAACATGCTACTCTATGAATTGTAACACCTCACTATTATATGACTCAAAGGCCTTGTATTTGACGGTCCGTAATTGAGCCACCCTATTAACATTCATTTCAGAGCGTCATGATATCATAAGATTCCCTTTGCTAGGTCTCGCATCAAAAGCTACTTGACGTGTGCGGGAGAGTGTTAAACCCAGAGCACCCCCCCCTCCGAGATATGTAGTAGGCAGAATACTCCTAATACATGGGGGTTATGATACCTTGGTGTATAGCTGGAGCAAATTCATGATACGTGTGAATTATAAACTGTATAATATACCAGATTCTGCCTACATGTCTAATATATACATAGCACACATATTAAGCGTTACTTTGTATGGCACAGTAAGCTACACGATTAGCTTCGGAGAAGTCAGGAGGGGAGGACTTAAAAAAATTGCTCTTCAGATCCGGATAGTAGATGGACAGAGATCAAAAACACTATTATTTTTTTTTGATATATATCAGATAATGACCTGAGTTGATATTAATATGCAATTGCCTTATATGTGATATTTTTATATTATGACAAGAAACACGACAGAAGCACACAAAGCATACGAGAACATCTCTTCACCATATCTCAGTCGGAGCCTCACAAGACATGGACACGATTAAGAAATAGCGCATATCTGGAGATGATCTAGAGTATTTTCTGTAAGGAGTCATCGGGAGTCTTCTCTACACAGATCTCGAAATCCTTCAATCAATACGTTATCTTATCTCGAGTCCATAGGTGTATCTATTCGCGGGAGATTAGAGAAATCTTAGCGGAATAGATTAAGCCTACGTTCATGAGGCAATTCCAGACAGTTAAAATGGGGAGTCTTATTACTCATATAATCGTCTCATCGAGAATTATATGAGCGAACAGGTATGATAACGAAAGAATCGGAGATCAACAATACCATCGTCCGGAAGCACTATAACAAGACAAAGAACTGTTCCATGATGAAATACCAGATACCGGAGATCATCACAATAAGCGAGTGAAAACTATGTTGACAACGCGATGCGCGTCGAGCCAAAAGGATATATTATAACTGAAAGATATTACGTGTATTTTTGCACTATGAAGCTAGGAAGAGACATTATAGTCACATAGAACCCCTCCTGATTGCGTGCGAGAATCACCTGACTTCATTAGACACGATAGCATAAAAGTAGCAAAAGGGTGTCGCCTCCGATCCCCCCCCAATCAAAGAATAGAGAGCTACCGCGAATCATTTTCTGACGTAGTTCGTACACATAATGCCATAATGCCTGGCATGAGAGGGAGGGGGGTTGTGGGCTCTCATTGAGCTTTCACCCTGGCTTTTTGTAGGTGAGCGAAGTTTAGTATAGGGAGGTAGAAGTGCGAATAAGAGACCAAACCCAAGGCTAATTATAGGAGCGAGGGGAGCTTGGAGAGCAGAACTTGTTCATTACTTTCGCAGGTTCACTTCCCGAACCCTCAATCGGCGTATGTCATACTATTGCGAGCTTGTCGTATTGGAAATTGGATACTGTCGCTAAGTGTACCGCAGTCCATATCACCTCAACAAATGGTCTACCCCAAATGGCCATGGATGCAAGCCAGGTTGCTCCGAGGGACTTACACTTCACTACGTGCACGGAAAACAACACCATACGCTTTACGACGTCCAGCACTCATAGTAGGAAAATATGTAGATCAAAACAAGGGGTGCTGTCTGCTCTGACGTCAAAAATACTTCGGTGGCGAAACCGGAAGGTTAGACTTGAGTGTGAGCGAATATTGGTCTACTTTGCGAGCTCAGAGTTCCCTATGGTGGCGTATGTTCCTTCGTATTACGTTTCCCACACCGATGTATCTTAAAGAAGTACGTAGCTTGTTGTCTGGATAGAATGGTGCTCTATTTCTCACATTATAGTATTAATCCTCTTGCATTATTATAATATCCTGCACTATCGACTAATATTAAAAAGAGCCTTGGAGGCCGTCTAGAGCTTCACAGAGAAGACTGAGGATTAGTTAGTAAATTTTATTATGCGACTACAAGGGTGAAAGGAGTCTGTGCAGCATATTCTATCTTATATCTTATCCGGAAATAGTATCATCGCTGACACACTTGAGTAAAGCTATACCACACTGTAGGGAAGAGGAGAAAAGTAACTCCACTGTGAGTGTGGGAGTAAGAGCAATACAGGAGTATATATATGATGGATCAAAGTATAGGACACGACTGAAATCGTGCCACCTCGTGCGAACACGACGATCTCACAAAACCTATACCTATTCTCAGTTCTGAATTCGCCAGATAAGAGATCTACATACATCACATCTCATATTCATAACAATTACTCTAATAAGCTGAGCACAGAAGTAGGAGAGGCCAAAGCTATTACTTAGTAGAGTTGCCATACGCACGAACTGATAAAAAGATTAATGTCAAGTAGGGAATTAATATATACCAGGAGGTTTAAGAGCTAACTTTATTCCTTTGAGATGAAAGTCATACTTTGCTCGTCGTAAGGTATCCCTGGCAACGATTTATATATGTTGAATTAAAATTAGCGAGAGAGTGATAGGAGAACGAGAACTTTTTTCGCACACACGATAGGATAACTCAAGAGTCTTCAACGCTTCACTATGTATATTTATAGACACCCATGAAGAATTCAACCTATTATAGAATTCAGTAGTTACGAGAGGATCTCGAGTTGATTTAACTGTAGTTAGGCATTATTACGCAAAATTTAGTGCATTTGTCATATGAGAAATGGATATGATGGGATCGAGGGATAACTTAAAACGAAAAAATATTATAGCATTGAGAGATAGGTGATAATTTGAACCCGTTGCTGCTTACATTCTTGAAATCGGAGGATTATAGCAAGCTCCAACCTACACATAGATTAACTGTGAGTGCACTTATTGTATACATATTCAAAACTATCTGTTAATTAAATCTTTAATAACTATGTATGCATAACATTTATGTACAAATCAAAGTTGATTCCTTATATTGAGGTAGACGTTGAAATGGGCTTTATATACTAATAATAAATATGCTATATCTATTTTAATGTAAGAAAAATGGGAGAAACGTGAAGGTTGTGAGCACTATGTAGATGGTCTACGTCTGGTCTCCATGCAATTACTATATTATATCAGATCGTTAATATGGGGATGGAGAAGCAACTGAATAAGATGTCTTGACTTAATGGATAGGACGTGATGGAGGGAAAAGGGGTCGGAGGAGCAGCGGTGAGGACAGATCGAGAATGGAGAGATGAGAGCAAGGATGCCCATCTTGTAAAACTCGACTTCTCTACTATTTAATAATAACAATAATGCTATTCTTTCAAGAAAGACCAAGCAATTTTTCATGATTAACTGAAATTATTAAAAACTATGTATTAAACTATGTAGAGATATTGCACTCAATCACATACAGTTCGTTAATAAGTTTAATAGTATTAAATTTTTTATATGGAGTTTTTTTGGTTTCTCGAATTTGCATAATGTTCAGGAATAAAGAATCATTACAGTAGAAATATTAAACTCATCATATTGTCAATGATTGAAAATATCTATGATCGAGTATTGGTTGGGGAGCGCTAACTGTTTTATCAATGCTTGAATGATTCAATAGTTATCATGAAGTTATAAATATATTATACTCTTAAGTAGTCAAATTTATTCTTATTATATGTTAAACTATAGATAATAGTTAAATGGTAGTAATAGCAATATTAGTGATATTATTAAGTCATGATGAGAGGAACGTATGGGAGTCACACTACAACAAATATATTTAGAGGAGACTCTGAGAGCCTAATATCAATCACAAATAATATCTATCCGAAGGCAGATTGAACACCTATCTATGAACCGCTCTCACTACTGCTCTACACCTTTATATATATCTATAATTATATATTATTAACTTATATATTATATATTTTAATATTTAGATATTATACTTAATATACACGTGTCAATCACATCTTCATCATACGCTTTCCAATTCATCTTTTACTTCAGTTATATATAATATTCCACAAGGTACGAGCTAAATATACTAATAATTTACATAACCATCTAAACTTATTATATCACACATCATCCTAAACACATAATTATTCGATCTTAATTATCTTCATTATCAATTCTATATATTTAACCTAACTGACATTTATCACACCATGTGGCCTCATTAAAAATAATTCTCATACTAATTTATCGTCATGTATAATGAATTAGATTAAACTTTATCATAGTTAGATTCAAATTAGGCCTTAGTATAACTCCAAATGAAATGCATTTATGAACATATATATATAATATTATTATATAATTAAATTATATATTAATATATTAATATATATAATTCATAATTTATATATTATTATATCATATTTATAATATATATTATATATTATGATATGATAAATCAACTATAATATATATTATAGAAGAGGAGTAAGTTGAGAATGTATAATAGGAGAGGATGGTGTGGCAGGAGGATGGAAGTATAATTTTTATAAAATATTATTATATTTTATTTTACAATATAATTATACGTCATCATACGTTCATATATATGGAGTTCCATTACTGAAGTACCATCCAAAGGATTCATAGGCTGAGAGAGTCCAATTTATAGTGAGCTCTATGTAATATCATGAACTCATTCTAGATCCAATGCGGTACAAAAGTTATCATAATAGAGGAGAGGTATATAAAAAATTTTCTAATAATCTAGTTAATAAATTAGTGATGCACACCCCAGATCGAGCTAAATTTTATTGGCCAGGAGTGACCAGGCATGAAGCCAGCCTGAGTGTAGGTCTTTATCTCAGGAGACATCTAGGACACGAAAACCTTAATAAGATTTCACGCGATGTACTAGTGAGGAGAGAGGTAACAATCTTCCATTTATAATACTTGACCATATAATCATACATTATATATATCACTCAAAAATAGTATAATATTTGGTATTATGTACTAGATATGATTAGCTTGAAAGAAATTAATGCACTGAGCTATTATGGGTCACTATTATTTATATATATTAATAAATAATATTTGAATATAATATAACTTAAAATAAATCAATTATAAATATTATATTAATTAATAATATATTAATATCAAATAGGATAATAAATAATATATATATTATAATCATAATATTATTTATAATTTAATTTAATATATATAATTTATACTGATAAATTAATCATAATATATATTTAATAATATACTATTAAATATATATATTAATTGATTTAATCATTATATATATATATATAATTATATTATTATATATATCAACAATATATTAATATTTATAATTTAATATATTAATAAATATTCACATAAAGTTCATTATAATTATTAAATTTACATTTAAATATATAACAATTATTGAGATATATATATAACTATCAATTTATATAATTATAATACGTATATATTTATTTTTATATATATTCTACAACTAATATTATATATATATATATATAATATACTTAATATATAAAATTAATATTTATATATATAATTAATATATTAATATTAATTATATTATTATATTATCAATATTATATATAGTATTATTACATAATATATACTAATATATATTATAATAACTAATACTTATTATTATATATTAATAATATTATAATATTAATACTTAATAATAATAAACTTGATATATATACTTATATAATATATTTATATATACTATATAAAATTACAATTAATTAATCTAATTTTAGCTTATGGCTTTGATGTATATAGTGGTGTACTGTTCCTATAATATATTTCATAATAAAACTGGTTGATCTGAAATCGCTATCTTAATTATATATATATATATAAATATATAATAAATCATATTATATAATATAAAATATATTACCTAAAATATATATATTATACCATTCAACATTCTAATAAACACCAGTGATTGGGCACATTAATTCTTCTAATGAAAAATGACTAGGACTAAACAGTCAAAAAAAAATTGATGTGACGTATAACTTGTCGATATAAAATCAAAAATCATTGGGGATATTCACGAGTGATTCAGATACACAAAAAATTTACTTTAGCGATATCACAATACATGGAAAATTTAATTTTTCCCGCATAACTCTAGCATAAACCTATAATGTGGCTAATTCCTTATGCGAGAGATATTACAAGTAATTATCCAAGATAACGATACCATTGTATTTCAGCTGATTTAAACATGTTATCATAAGATACTTATAACACTAAAGATTTGCAAATAATAGGTTTTATATATATCAACTTAATATATATAATATATTTTTATATATCATATACCTTATATATATAGAACAATCTACTTAAGGAAAACATTACCTTAATATTTAGGACCTTAATGATATATATATATATATATAACTAGATTTATTATTATTAAAAAATATAATGATAAAAAGAATATATAATTAGAAATACAAGCATCAAGAATGCTACAGATTGTGAAAGAGAAGAATTGATGAGCCGCCATGTCGAGTCACCGAAATAAAAGATTAAGGTAAAAACCTAAGTGACTTTCATACATAATGACTACTGAATTTCCCTTTTAATACAAAATTAGGGCCGTAATACGAGACATTTGAATCACCGAGATTAAAACATTATCTCAGACAAAGAGGATATGTAACCAAATGGACCTTCTTCCTGACTATAATATATTTTCTCCGCAAAACTGTGATTCCCTTTCTGGAATAAGTGCTAGGATGCATGGTAGTGGGTGTATCCTTGTAATTTTTAAAATAAGAATAAAATCTTAATAAATATTTGAAAAAACAAATTAAAATTCTACTCGGAAAACTCGTATTCGCTAGAGATTCAAAGATAGAAAGAAATTTTTTTATTTCGGAGTTGACATTTTGGGTTTTTCAGCCCCAACGAATATTTGAGTACGCTCCATAATTCTCATCAAATCTTTTCTCTAAATATCTGACCTTCGTTCTAGTCATGCCTACTTTTAAAAAGATAATTTCACTAATTTACAAAACTAGGGTCAATTAAAGATATTGCAACTGCAAAGGAGATTAATACACATATTCAAGAATTATAATCTAATTTATTGGTTTGATGTCATTGACCTAATTTTCTATAAATTGGAGTGTTCGTCCCTATTAAATTATAACAGAATTCAAAACAGCATTTTTTCATCTTTTAATGGAGTCTTTTCAACTTGCCCTTCAATTTGTTCGTACATTCATTTGCAGTATGCTTTCTGGAATGTCATCTGGGTTACATAAACTCTGCCTACGTATCCATAATAAAAATATTATCTGCCCAGCAGATCGTACATTTTTCCACCTACCAACTGTATTATAACTTGAATCTTTGGCCTGGATGTTTGGAAGCGATCTTGATCTTTTACTTCTTGGGCATATTTCCAGATTGAGAAAACTTCTGAAACACCTATTTGAAAAACCCTTTGAATTGGAGTTCAGAAGTGGCTGATAGTATACTGAAGGGGCTCATGTATTTAAGACCTCCGCGAGTTAATTTTTTTCTATCAACTGCTTGAAGAGTTATCAACAAAGCTCAATAGACAACAATTCGACGTATCACAATTTATATATACTATATTTATAGTATATATATAATATATACTCTTCTGTATTATTATTCTATATTATATTATCTTATACTATATACTAATTATATATGTCCTTCATTCTTAAAAATATAATTTATTCCTATGGTATAATAATTTGACCATACAAGTAAGTAAAATATACCAGCCTCATATAGCTATATATATTACTAAAATTATATATATAGTATATATAGGAATAGAACCTTATAATTATATACCTGTTAATAATCCAATAAAATATATAGAACTTTTTTATTTTTGCTAAAATTTTTTTCGTATATATATACTATATAAATATACTATATTATATATATATTATTATATATTGCAACAATATACAATATTAAGGCCATATATAATAACTTATATATATATATAGGAGCTATGATAGAATACTAAATATATATATTATTATGAAAATATTTATTCTTATTATATTAATCTATTATATGTATTCAGGTATTTAATATAAAATTCTATTATAGATATTTTTATTAGAAGAATAAAGTTATTAGAAAGTATATAAATATATATATATTTAATATTACTTAAATAAATAATTATATCGAAATCAGTTATGAATATTATGTGAGATCGGTAAAAGTAACAATCAAGGACCTTGGAATTATCTATGATAGCAATATAATATAACATAATGGTTGGCATAGAGAACCAGCACAGTACTTAGTAATTTAGAAGTATACACATTGAGTATTATTCCTTATTTAGGGGTAAATAATAATATATGTTTTTAAGAAAAATGAATTATTTTACGTTATTTATATTAATCTAATATGATAAAATATATAAAATAAATTTCTTCATTTTCCCAAAAATGAATATAATTGTTATTTTTTACTTTTTTTCCAAAGCTGATAGAGATATCTAAAAGTTTAAGAAAAGAGAATAAATACTGAATAGTACGTCAACCAATATATATATCGACTCTTCTACGTCTATCCATCAATCTATATCAATCAAATTATTTTACTTTTATATTTCTATTCATTTCCCTCTGACGTACATATAATGAGGCATGATTTTTAGGGTTAAATCTCATTAGGCTTATGTTAAATATAACTTATATATTAATAATTAATAGTCTTGTAAAAGATCACGATTATATATATATATTTATTATTTATATATAATTGACAAAATTCACACATATATGACACTTCTGAGAGAAATGGAATTTCTAGGCAAGCTATTATTAGTAAATAACGAGTGTATATAGAGTATTATTCGTTGTGGTGTGAATATATGAGAAGGTTACTACTAAAATACATGTACCACTAATAGAGGATTTAGAAGCGTATTATAATCATATGGAGTAGAGGAGAAAGAGAAGAAAAGAATAAGTGATGTAAAGAGATGAGAATATGAGAGCAAGAGAGAGATGATAGTAAAGAGACGAGAATGAAGTAGTATGTAGAATGAAATGAGATGATTGAGAGAGAGGGACCGAGAGAGAGAGAGCCAGGAATGGAGATAAGAGTAACGCAACGAGAGAGAGAGAGAGACGAGATGTAGGACGAGCCTTATAGGAGAAGAGAGCATGAGTAGGTATTTGAGAGAGAAAGACGGAGGATGAGAGAGAGAGAAGAGAAGAGACGGAGAAGAGAGACAGTATGAGAGAAAGAGTAGGGTTTGGTGTCGGATAGCAGAGGGACGAGAGTACTGACGAGAGAGATGAGAGAGAGAGATGATCGTGACGAGAGGAGAGAGAGAGAGAGTATGTGTAGAGAGAGAGAGATCATGAGAGCAGTAGAGAGAGAGAAGAAAGTGGAGAGAGAGAGAGAGATGTATTGAGAGAGAGAAGAGAGAGAGGAGAGAGAGAGAGGAGAAAGGAGATGAGAGATAGATAGTACGAGAGTATGAGAATATATGTAGAGAGAGAGAGAATGTAGAAGAGACGAGATCATCGAGATGTAAATGAGAACGCAGAGTAAGAAAAATCGCTAGAGAAGAGAGGATGTAGAAAGAGAATAAAGAGAAGAGGAGGAAGACGAGAGATCAGCAAAAAAGAGGGAGCAGTTAGAGAGAGAGAAGAGATGTAACGCATTATGAAGAGGACGAAAAGGAGGAAAGATGGGAGGGCAGCTAGAATTGTATGTGGGACAGACAATGTAGAAGGGATAATCAAATCTGTTATGACGCAAAGACGAGAATGAAAAAGCACCGAAAGACGAGACGAGTAAAGAGATCGGGGATTCATCATCCTTTAGTCTTCAAACTCGAGTGTTTGAAAAATAGAAGAGGAGAATATTAAATTAGAAAAGTAGAGAAATAGTATGGTTTAAATAATTAAGATAGAAATATGCAAGAGAGAAAATAAGTACTTGATCAAGTAGTAATTCCGAGTAAAATGAGAATTGGAGAGTATAAAGAGATTGGAAAAAAGGAAAATAAGGAGGACTTCATATGTGTGTTTAACTGGATTTGATGTGATGTAACCAGGGCACCACTAATGTGTATAGAGTATGTAGAGTTGGCCTATTCGTAGAGTTTATTAAATTGTTGTTCATGTAGTATGAACACAGGATTTATCGATAGATTCGGAGAGATAAATATACTGATAGGAACAGTGGATTGAGCAAAAGGGGCTACGAACAGTAAGCACAAAGAAAAATACGGTGAGACAAAGACAGACGATCGATAGTCCAGATGTTACGTTTCGTAGCCAATCATATAGCATTCTGCCAGATTCGAGCAAGAACCAGGTGACCCACTCAAGAAATCAGCTTCAGCGTCATACACATAACAAATTCAATCATCACAGCAACAAAGAGGTGAGATGAGATAGAGATGGCACAGAAAACACATTAAATCAGTGGGGATTTGCAAACATGGAGCAGGACCGAACAGAGAGAAAGCAGAGCACAAACACAAAACACACATCATAGAGTATAATAGGTAGAGTAGGCATAAGACGATACAGTGAGTATATAGTCAGTTTATATATAATAGAGTAAATATATGATATAGATTAATTGTTCCTACATAATTTAGATTATAATATAGTATAAGAGATATAGTAATAAATGTATAAGTATCAATAAGTAGGTTCATATAGTAATAGTATTAAATATAATAGGAAGAAGCACAGCAGTAGCACCGGGAAGAAAAAGGTTGACACAATTGTAAGCTAGTAAGTTGGAAAAACTAATAAACAGTGCATAAAAGCACGGAAAAATAAATTAATCTAGTTATGATATTCATAAAAGTAAATAGAAGGATGTGTTCGTTAGAGAACCCAAAGAAGAGCAGAAAAATAAAAAAAAAATTATATATAAAGTTGTAATTAACAGTTATTAATAATTTCTAAACCGAGACACTACCGCCTATTAATAATTAGTAAACAATTGTTTCAGTGCTGGACGGCTTGAATAAAAATTGAAAGGGATGCAATGTGGTACCTGAAAGAGAAAGTTGCCTACGATAAAACCAAGTTTATTGATCTAGAGCCCAAAAAGGGGAACAAAAACTAGATTAATATATTTGTTTTGCGTTATTTGATATCGATTTTTAGGGAGTTTGACGGAGGCCGGGAAGAGGGAAGGGAAGCATAGGGGGGGACCGGAAAAAGTCCCCGCCCGTCGTACCCCCGGTAGGAGCCGAAGAAAAACACCCACGGAACTTACGCTAATCGACGTTATCTGTATTCGTATTTAAGCTGGAATAAAGGAACATGTATCTGAACATTCAAAAATTCTTCCACATTGACACAACTTTCCGTCATAACGATCATTAGCAACGTTCATCTTCGAATTGGGTCCAAAAACTATAAAATAATGTTTTTTCCCATTTTTAACAATTTTAATTTTTATTAAGGAGTAATGAAACTATGTAATCCGTGTTCTACAATCTAAGCGGTAAATATAGGGTCTCCTGAACAGTTAATAAAATGAATATTTAATTTTTCGTGTACTGTTTTAAGTTTTCTAGTTACAATGGCCTGAACTTTTCGGGACATGCTGACCATATAAAATATATCATAATATATAATAATAGTATATTATATATGAAGTAGTATATATATTATAGATAATAATATAATATATAATATTTAGTTAATATAATTATATATATAATATAAGAGAGTATATATATAAATATAATATAAAATTATATATTACTCATAATCTAATACGTAATATATATATATACAGGAACTTATCCTTTTAAGGAAGGAGTAGGAGAGCGATCTCTCTCTCTCTACAATGTAAGACGATGTGGGGATGTTCTATATTCAAAAGCACAAAAAATTGCATTTGCTTGGCCGGTAAATTGGAGAGTCTTTTTTTTATTTTTTTTTTTTTTTGTTTTTTACTAAAGGAATAGCCCTGAAAAAAAAATAGCCAAGATTTGAAAGAGTCAGGGAGCTCAGGGGTCTCCTCGGGCTATCAGCGGTTGAACGTAAGGGGGCGGAATTCGGTCCCCCTGTCCCTCGCATCGCGCTACGAGCCCTTTTCACATAAGAAAAAAAGTATCAAGAAATAGAATTATTACAAATACTCCAATAATAACAAGAAAAGGAATGGAGTTTTTGAAAAATGTTTTAGAATTTAGCTAAACAGAATTTATATATGTTAAATATGAAGGAGAAATATATCGATATTCCTAACAGCATCGATATTCCCTAACTATAAAGTAAATAGGATAATCTAATATTTAAATATTCTTAATATATATTTATTATTTATATATATATAATATAAATTAGGTTATTATATATACGTTACTATAATATAATATACTATACGAATATAAATATTATATATTTTATAACTATATTATATATATATATTCATAGATTTGTGTCGTAAAATAATAGCCCTATTTAAGAGATCAACTTGATATAGCAAATAATAATTTTAAAGATTACGTTCTTAATATTTTAAAACGCTTCGTTTAATCTATTTCTTTAATAATTATTCCAAATGACTATTTTAAGAACACACATTTAAACGAAAGAATATTCCACTTGTTGAGGTAAGTAATTTTAGCTGTTGATACTTTCTTTACTTAGAATCTGAACTCTAAAATTACAGTATCAATATTGGATCGAGGAGAGTGTCCAAAAAGTGGTTGCGTCGCCGATTCTATTCAAAACTGGCCTCTTATTGCCAGTGGCCCAGGGAGTTTTCTGACAAGGAGTCACAATCCGGGTGATGCCCCTTGATCAATTATACAAAAATAGAAGATGAAACAATGTATAGGTCGGCTTTTTAACACACAGGACTTATAACAAGGATTTCTTACGCTGTGTAACCAAATACTGGTAGCACTTAGCATTATCCTATTTAATAATTTTTAATGGGGTCACTTATAAACGGTAAAACTAATGGGTTTGTCAGGCTTACAATAAAATGTTTGTAAATCTTGCTAACGTTTGTTCGAAAACAATTTTTTTAATAAAAAAAAGTTATAGGTAACGTAATTCTAATGCAATTGTAGGAAAAAAGTTAGAGAGTAAATGACCAATAATTTAACTTAAAATACATACACACAATCATTACGGTGGAGCACTTATTTTTAAATCAATATTCATTTTTTATGTTAACACTTTACATTTAGGTGATAATTTCATGCAGATCTGATAAAGAAAAAAATGATTAGTTTTTTTTTTTTTATTTTTTTTTTTTTTTTTTTTTTTTTTTTTTTATTTTTTTTTTAAGGGTGTTATTCTCTCTTTCTAAATCTAACGAAAATTAAAGAAAGACCACGTTTCTAAAATTTTTTCTAAAAAAATGGGGTCCCATTTTTCGATAAGAGAGTATCATTTTGTGAATTAACTTTTATAAACGATGCATTGATTTTGGCAAACTTTGGTAGATCTTACCTTGTAAAGGAATTTAAAAAGATTGAGGAATCAGAGTGTTATTTATATAGGCAAGATATTAATAAGCGAATTGAAAGTTTGTCTCAAACTCTCTTTGAAAATTCTTCATCTGTTAACAGTGAATCACTTGAATCCAATACAGTATTGAGTTGCCACAATACACACAGTAACTGTTTAAATATACCTGTAGCTGAAGCATTAGTTCATCTTCATAATTTTGTTAACCCTTTATCTGTTTCTTATAAGCCCTATAATTTTAATGGTCAAGAAAGGAATAAACTTGCATTTAAAAAATTTCTAGATAAATTTATGTTTGTTGTTGGTATAAACCATAACATTTATGATGCTTTTAAGCTTCTTTATCTCCGTTATTTTTTAGTTGGTGATCCTTTTGATTTGATTAGGCCTTTGGCCATCAATAATAATAATTACGTTATTGCTTTGAATATGTTGAAAAATAAATATATAGATAAGCAGAATATGGTCAGTAGGATTTTGCAGCATGCGAGCAAAGCGGCCGCACAATCTTGTAGCAATCGTGGCCGCTTTCGCTTATTAATTTTACGACTCAAACAATCCATCTTATCTATCTGTCTAATCTCTGTAAATATAAATATATATATTATATATATTATATTATATTATATATAATATAAGTATTATATATATAATTATATATATATATAGTATATATATAATATATATAATATATATATAAGATATTGGCGGTATCCAGAAATTTTTTTCGGGGGGGGCCAAACAAAAATCGTCTTTATATATATATTATATATATATATATATATATATATATATTATAATATATATATATATATATTATATATATATATATATTATAATATATTATATATATATATAAATATTAATAAAAATGTAAGCACAAAATATTAAATTCCTAATAAAAAATGGGAAGAATTTATAATGAATTACTAAATCATCTTCCTAAATTGTTAATTTAATCGCCTGACATAAGAGTGAGCGAAGTCTGAGATAACATTTTCAATTTTATTTCAATATTTCGATGTAATGTAGATGAAGGGCAAGCCAATAAGTCTGTTCATTCTCCAAGTAGTGTTTCTCAAGGTAGGTTTCAGAAGTTTATGTTGAAAAGCTTTCTTTCTATTGAAGCATTAAAACACGGGTAAAATTGACAGTATTTGCACCAAGATGTAAAAATTTGTAAATTGTGAACTGCGAACAAGAAACTAGTCAATCTATTGCGGGTTTTTGTCATTTTCAACTTCCACAAATCCCATTCTGCTTTAACTAAATCTTCATTTGGGCTTCGAGATCTTCCTTGTAAAAATATTACACAATCCTTATCTCTCATAGGCATATTACACCCGTTCGGGTATGTACAATTGGCAAGGAAAATTTAAAACCTCTCTCGCTAATGCTGATTATTATAAATCCAACATCCCAAAAATGGTTATAAAATGAGTGTGCGATACATAGTCTGTGTGGTCGCGTAGGAAAGGGGTTGGGTCTGTACTTTATAGAATTTGTTAATTCTTGGTACAGCAATTTCAATGACCGATTCAGATGCGCTTACACATCTTCAAAACATCCCCTTCTTCCTTCTCGCTGAAATTCTAATGTTGCATATTCTCTGATGGTTTTTAAGTTTAGTTTTTAACTAATGGACTTAACGAGATTTGTTCCTGACAGCGACGGAATTATTAAAATTAATTTAATTTCTGAACTTATATTATTACGGATATGATACTTAAAAATTTTTAGTGTCCCTAGAAATTTCGGGGGGGGGCCATGGCCCCCTGGCCCCCCCCCTAAATACGCCACCCTGTATATATATATAATATATATATATATATATATTATATATACTAGCTATATATATATATATTATAATAATAATTATATATATATATATATATATACTTACACGTTAAAATAAACCTAAAGTAGTCTCACCTTATTTATACATAAAGAATGTATGTTAATATAGGCGTTTTCGTTTTCATTTGTGCTTTACAAAACGTAAAGAATATGTCTCACCAAACTTAAGGATTTCTTAATTTGAAAAACAAACAAAGATCTTAATCTACCAACTACAAGCCAACATAACAACGCTAATAAACTTAACATAAAATTCCTAAACATGCCAACCTATGATACATATATCATTATATATACTATTTATATATAAATTATTATATATATATATATATAGTATATATATATATATTATATTATATATATAAATATATACCATATATATTATATATTAGGGTCAATACTTGCTAAGTTGGTGGCTTCCTTAAGAGCAAGCACCCTATATAAGAGGATGATAATTTAAAAATCCATATTTTTGAATGAGGTATTTTATTCAACATAGAAGAGATATTCAATAAAAGTAAAGAAGTTACAAGTCCCTTCTGTTGAGCTACTCTCTCTCGTAAGGCGAATTGGTATCACAGACTTTCCCGGCGTTTTACCCGACCTTGCTCTGATCCTTCGTTTGAAGCGAAATTTTGCCGTCAGTCCCTTTTCCTTGAAATTTTACCTCTCTTGCAGAGGATTTCTTGAGAGAGTATCTTGAGTGTATTTATTTATTTCTTCTGATTGTTAATTTTATCTGACTGAAGAGTATCGTCAAACAGGACGGGTTTATATATTATTTCATTTCGACTATGCTAAAATTTTGCTCGCGAAATCTTAGCATAAGGAACGAACAATAATTTGAATTTTTTTTTTTACAAAGTTTTAATGGAGTACTACATTACTTCCCGCACTAAACACAAGTTAAAAAAAATATGGTTACAAAATTATCAAAATATAATATAAAATACATAAAGTTAATATACTTTCAAATGCTAGCATATCTAATTATGTCCAAAGACATAGGTAGACATACAAACATTTAAGGCAAAAATAGTATGCATGAAATGTAAAGAATATTCAAATATGAGCATACTGGTTACATTCGAAGATCTAAACATATATACATATATTAAACATAACATAAAAATAGCATAATGTTATAAATATACAGAAAATAAAAGGTGCATTCAAACACCAGTATATCTGGTTATATCAGTTAGATATAAACAAACATTCAACATTTGAATGGCATAAATATCCAAATGGTTTTATACCATAATTATTGATATTGAAACAATTGAATTATTCTCCAAGTTAAATAGGCCACATCGATCGAACCGTGGAATCCAAGGAAAGGTCAGTAATTAAGGCCTTTCTAATGTATCCATGATTTGAACAATGCGCCACGTAAATAGTTGTTTCAAAGATGTATTACGAGAGAACATTGCTTGACATATGTAGAAACGAAGTTGCTTGAAATTTAGTCCCTTTATTTGAAAATTTCTTCGTAACATAAAAGGTGAAGCACGTCACAGACCATTTTTAGAATTCGAGAGGAATCAAAGTTCGTAGTGGAATTCCAAATAAATTTCTGCCCATATTCCAAACTTAAAATGATGAAAGAGAAATCCATACCGTAAAGGAAGTTACTATGTGGGAGGCGAAGTTGTTTGAATCTTAGCGTCTTTTATTTTTGAAAGAATTCTTCATACTAAAAGGGAGGGTCACAGAACCATTTAGAATTCGAAAAGGAATCAAAGTTCCGTAGTGAAAATCAAAATGAGTTTTCTGGCTCATAATGCCAAAACTTAAATGATGATAGAATCCATACCGGTAAAGAAGTTTTGCCCATGTTATGCGATAATCCTCAGAACTGTGAATTAGTTGGTGAAAAGTGAAAGAACCATAATCCGCAAAATTAGAAATGAAATTGAAGTCCAGTATCGATAATGTTCGTTTCCTTGAGTCATTTTCTCCGAGTGTTCTGATTGGGATTTTGTGTTTTTGTAGTGTAGTTTTTTTCTCTTTTCTTCATTTTGTTTGTTTTTTTTAGATAGGCGTTGATTGAAGTTCTGGGTGTTCTTCCCCGGGTTCACCAATTATATAGGGTTAAACTTGCTAAGTTGGTGGCCTTTCTTTAAGAGCAAGTACCCTATATAAGAGGATGGATATATTTAAAGGATCCATATTTTGAATGAGGTATTTATTTAACATAAAAAGAGATATTCAATAAAAGTAAGAAGTTGAAAGTCCCTTCTGTTGAGATACTCTCTCTTCGTAGGCGATTTGGTAGTCACAGCCTTTTCCAGCGCGTTTTCCAACCTTGCCTCTGACTCTTCGTTTAGCGAAAATTTTGTCGCAGCCCTTTCCTTGAAATTTACCTCTCTTGCCGGGAGAATTCTTGAGAGAGTATCTTTAGTGAATTTATTTCTTCTGATTCTGGTTGTTTATTTTATCTGACTGAAGAGTAACTCAACAGGCGGGTTTTTATATTATTTCACTTCGACTTATGCGCTATGTTGCTCTCACAAATCTTAGCATTATTCATGCACAAAACTATAATATTAAATTTTTTTTTAACTATTTTCTAACCTTATACTGGCTAATATTATATATATATTATTATTATTATTATTATTATTATTATTATTATTATTATTATTATTGTTGTTATTAAACCAGTCCCTCAAAGTATCGAACCATTATGCCCTGCACAGCATCTGTAAACGGTGCGAGTGAACCCACAGACATGAAACCGACTTATGCATGTATTAACATACTCGAAATGATTTATGTTTGTTCATGAATGTGACGTCATTCAATATCAGTGATTATCAGAAGCCAAAACAACAAACAACAACCAGACCAAACAACAACAAAAAAACAACCAAAATCAAAAAGAATCGGGGCTTAGTAACGTTAGAGAAATACTGCTCTCTGATTGGAAACCCTAACCTTTGTCATTATTATTACTCTAAACATCTCTAACTACAACTTATTTTATAATTTCTGACCGAATGTTGGTCTCTGTGCCTATATAAAAATTAACACTCCTGTAACACGTTTCAAACATCTTGAATCTCCTAATTTCGAAGTTCTTTGACTTAAAATCTGTCTTCCTACCATTCCCATTATTTTGTGTCTCAGCTACTGCTTTGATAATGGAACAGATTTTCCGGTTCTTTTTAAATATATTACTACTTCTCACGAGACTGTCACTTCTTCTCATCCAAATGAAGAGGTCTTCTACTTGGGGGACTTCAGCGTACATCACACTAAATGGTTGGACTTCTCTCATACTGATACAGGTGGGAAGGAGGCTAAAACATTCAGTATTCTCAACGATCTGTACCAATTGCTTAAGGAACCTACACACATCTCAGATCGTTCTAATCAATTTTTGAACACTTTTGACTTATGCTTCTTTTACCACTTCACCTTCTCGTTTCAAATACATTAATTTCCCCCTATCGGTAACTTTGATAACAATCTAGTAGCTCTTAAGTGTAACACTTTACTCGTATTTCCAGTAGCTCCACCCTGCTCCAAACGAACTTTCTGGCACTTTAATTGGGCTAATTGGAGGAGGGGGGTGACATTGCATCGCTTTATCGCTAACTACCACTGGAACGAGTTCTACTTTGTTCTGGAGGACGCCTCGGTGTTTACTGAAAAGGTAGGCTCCGTGATCACCGAAAGGATGAGCACGTTCATTTAGTCTTATGGGACGGTTCGATTTTTGCTCCTGGCTGAGCCCCATTTTTTCAACCGATTTCGATCAAATACACCGCAAACCGCAGCTTTTCTGTCACCTAAAACGTCGTTTTCGGGTGTTTTCTTTTGTATTTTCATTTTTTGAAAATCTTTGTTTTTGACTTTTTTTGCTACTTCTACTATTTTTTTTCCAAATGACTTCAAACTTGAAATACACAAAGATTGGACTACTACGAAATATAGATTTTGACCCCGTAAATCCTAGCAATGCAATAAAAACTTCTGGTATACGATCTGAATGATTTTCAGGGCATTTGTAGTCGGGGGAGATGCACAGATCTATCTAGATATATATTTTTGTTGTATACGAAATAGTTTTTAATTTGTCATTGTAACAAATTTTCAAAAAAAAATATTTTTGTAAATTTAAAAAATTTTTTTTTGAGTATACAAAAAATTATCCAAGTAAAAAAGATGTATCTCGCCCGACTATATATATGCCCTGAAATTTAATGTTGATCGGATGAGTAGGAAAAAAAATTTCTCATTTCATTTTTTTCGAAAAATTTTTTATAGAAAAAGTGAAATATCGGGATATTTTTTTTCCTACATATCCAATCAACATAAAATTTTCAGGGCGTATATAGTAAGGTGAGATACTTCTTTTTACTCGGATAATTTTTTTGCATACTCAAAAAAATTTTGGGGGGAAATTTCCAAAAATTGTTTTCTTAAAAAATTTGTTCCAAGGACAAATCCAAAACTACTGCACATACAAACAAATTATCTAAATGGAAAATGTGCATCTCCCCGACTACAAATGCCCTGAAAATTTCATTCAGATCGGATGACCAGAAATTTTTACTTTTGCAATTTTTCAATTTCAAAACTCCAAAAACGTAGGTTTTGAAAATCGACCATTGCTCAGATTTGGGGTCAAATATCATTATTTCATTCCAAAAATTTCTAGGTAATAGTGCAATCTTTGTATATTTCAAGTTTGAAGTCATTTCGAAAATATTTGTAGGAGGAGTTGCGAAAAATGTCAAAAACATAAGTTTTCAAAAAATGAACAAACAAAAGAAATGATTATATAGACACAGAAAAAGCTGTGGTTTGCAGTTTATTTGATCAAAATCGGATGAAAATTAAGAATTTAGGATCCATTTTAAGATTGGGGCAAAATAGGGCTCAACCTGTAGCAAAGATCGAACCCTTCCTTTAAAGTTTAAACTAAATCATTTCCTGCCCAAAACCCATGGTTCGATGGCACTTGTTCTCGTGCCATCCAGGAGCGAGACAATGAGCATCGAGCGTGGAAAAAAATTTACTTCTTCTATCACTCTAACTAATTTTCTTTTTGTCCAGAATCGTTGCAAGGATATTTCTCGATATGCTAAGCATGGTTTTGAAGGAAGTGAGCTGACCTTCTTGATTCTCCTAATTATACAAATTTCTAGCCTCTTTCCAAAAGCATCTCTAATAACATCTTCAAATCTGCCTTTCCCCCTCTTATTCTTTCTGACTGTTCTGTGTAAACACTCCTCTTGAAAACGCTATTCTCTTTGGTCAAGGAATTGAAACAGATGGATCGGCAGTGAAGATGTAATTTCTTGTCCGCCTAGATCTTCCGCCATCACACCATGTGATTTTTTCCTTTGGGGATTCGTCAAAGATGTCATGTACAATGCTCGAGTGACAGATTGTTGATTTCAAAACTAGAATCTCAGCTGCTATTCAACAAATTAATGAGGAAATGCTGGTGCGCACGTAGCGGGATTTGAAATATCGACTGGATGTTTTGAGAATCACTATTGGTGCACATATTGAATGCTTGTAACATTGTTACTTATATGAAACAAACTTTGCATAAAAAAGATTCCAAAGATGTTTGTTTCAAACTCCTTTGTTTGTCCATAATATTTTTATGTTACGAGAAAGTTGTCCAGATAATTCTCAGACAACTCCACATGAAAAAATTCCTCTTAAGGTTTAATTTAATTGCCGTTATTTCACATTATAAATAAATTCATCTAATAAATAAATATGATTTTCGTAATTATATATATATATATATATATATATATATATATATATATATATATATATATATATATATATATATATATATATATATATATATATATATATATATATATTATAAAGAAGAGCATATATATATATATATGTATATATATATGTATATACATATAAGTATATATATATTTGCAGAGGTCTTGTAGCAAGAAATACTTAGATAATGCTGTTGTAGCAAATTTTCTGTGGCCTGATGATAAAGAGTGCAAAGAAGGTTATTAACAACACACATCGCATATATTATTATATATATTTATATATATATATATATTATACATATATATTGGTTATATATATATATATATATATATTATATATATATATTATATATTATATATATATATATTGGTTAGTTATATTATATATATATATATATATATATATATATATTATATATATAAATATAAATATATATATATTATTGTTTATAAGATATATATATATATATATATATATATATATTATTATTAATATTGCTATATATATTACATATATATATACATATTATTATATATAAATGTTATTATTATTACATATTATTGGTTGGTTATATTATATATAGCATATATTAGCTATTGTTGGCTGGTTGTATTGCTGATGGCTGGCTGGTTACTGGTTGCTGTTGGCTATGGTTGCTACTGTTATGCTGTTAGCTGGTTGCCATACAAAGATCCATACATATTACATATACATGCTGCTGTTAGCTATACATATGCTACATTATATATGCCATATATACATATATATACATGTTGTTGGTTATTGGATTTATGCCATATATTGTTGTTATTACATATATTATTATTACTATATATATATATCTATATTACAACAGCAACATATGTTATTATTATTGTTATTATATATTATTATTGTTATTATATATTATATATATTACTGTATATATATATATTATATTATTATTGGTTATATTATTAAGGTTGTTATTATTGATATTATTATTATGCTATATATATATATATATATATATATATTACATAAATATTATTATTATTACTATTATTATTATTGGAGCAGCACATATTATAGCAAAGAAGATGCTATACATATTAAGGTTATTGTTATTATTATTATATATTATATATATTATTATATATATATATTATATTATATATATATATTATTATTACATATATATATATTATATTAGATAGTTACATAGGCTACTATTATTATTATTGTATATTATTATTATTATAAGTTATGCATATACATATATACATATACATATATATATAACATATATTATTACATATACATATATATATACATATTAAGTTATATTATATATATACAGAGTGAGCATATATTATATACATGTTACTATATACAATATACAAGGCTGGTTAAGGTATGATGCTGTTTGTTATTGTTGGTTATTGATGATATGTATATATACAAGATATGATGATATATGGATATATATTGCTATATTAAGGCTGGTTGCTATTATATATATTATAAATATAAATATATATAAATATATATATATATTATGATATATATATATTATATATGTATATTATTGTTATTATACATGAGAGTTACAGTAGCAGCATATACATAATATTATTATATATATATTATTATATATATATATACGTACATATATTATATATATATATATATATATATATATATATATATAGAAGAGTTATTATTGGGGCGTTGGTTGGCTGGCTGGCTATTGGAGGTTGGCTAATATATTATATATTATTATTACATATTGGTATTATATACTGTTAAATAGCAGCTATGTTATTGCTGTTATTATTATTACACACATATACATATATTGCTATTAATATTATGCTATATTGTTGCTATTATTATTATTATTACATATATATACATACATATATTATTTGTTGTTATTATATATGATATTATACAGTTAATATTAATATTAATATTGTTGTTATACATAGCATATACATATATTGAATATACATATACAGGGGTACATATATTATATACATATACAGGGGTATATATATATATTGTTAAGAGCAGTTAGATATATATTACATATATATATATATATATATTATATATTGTTATTATTGCTATATACATATAATACATATACAAGATATTGGTTGTGTTATATAATATACATATATTATTATATATATTATTATATTACATATATATATATTGTTATTATATATATATTATATTAGTTAATACATATATTATATATATATTATTATTATTACATATTGTTATAAATATATATATATATATATATGCTTATATTATATATATATATATATACATATATAAAAAGAAAGATATATGTTATTATATATATATATATATATATATATATATATATTATTTCTTAATGCTTCTTTTAAATAAACTTATTTAACACAAAGTTCATCATAAATACATATTTAAACAGTGTGCTATTATATATATATATATATATATATATATATATATATATATATATATATATATATATATATATATATATTTTTAATATATATATGTTATTGTTATAAAGTATATACATATGTTATTGCTGCTACATATATAATAGGCATACTGCATATATATATAGAGTTATATATATATATATATATATATATATATATATATATATATATATATATATAGTATAGTATATATATATAATATATATATATATATATATATATATATAAATTATGAATTCTGTATTTCCTACACAAAGCATTGTATGTTGCAGAAGCAGTTTTATGTAACCACTTATTTGCTTCGTCCTAAGTTGGATTTAAAATTATTGTATGAGCATTTAATATTTAAAAATATTTTTATTCCTCTATATCTTATATGATGACAATATGCTCCTTTCTTCGCCTTTTTCATGACATTTGCTCTCTCTCTCTCTCTCTCTCTCTCTCTCTCTCTCTCTCTCTCTCTCTCTTCTCTCTCTCTCTCTCTCTCTCTCTCTCTCTCTCTCTCTCGCAAAGAAACACACCCACACACACATTTATAATCGTATACGCAACATAAGTACTTCTGATCTGAAAGATCAGCTTTCGATTTTAGTAATAAAGTGAAGACTGAAGAGCCGCTACTCATCCCAAGCAAAGATCGACTATGTAGATTCTCAATTTTATTTACTCAATGATGATACGTCGTTTTATTTACTTAATATATTCTAATACAAAAATATTCAGTTATGATCCAGTTTGTTTAACACTTCTCAAAAATGGTTTGTTAAAATTGAAACGAGACTAGCATCACCATTTCAATCAAGAGAATCATGTTCCTTCTTTGGGACTTCAAAAATAGTTCACAACAAGCATAGCAGAAATTTTTTCGATCCTTTTCATATTTTTACGAAAATAAACACCTGAATAATATATATATATATATATATACAAAGGCAGCAGCAGCAGTTGTTAAGGTTGGGAGCAGCAGCATATGGCTGGTTGCTGCTATACTACTGGTACAGATAAGCAGCAGCAGTATATGGGAAATATAGGCAAAGCGAGCATATGGCGCAGATATTATGTGCAGGAAGCAGCATATATACATATATATATATATTATAAACATATATATATTATATGGTATATTGGTTATACATATAAGGCTATTACATATTATATTGGCTGGTTGGTTGGTTACAGCAGCGAGTTGGAAGTTATTGGCGTTATACATATATACATATTATTGGTTATATATATTATAAGATACATATATATATATATTATATATATAAATATTATTATTGCATATATATATACATATATTATTATATATATATATGTTATTAATATATATACATATTATATATATATATATATCTTTTATTTTGATTATTTAGTATATTAATATAGTGATATATATATATATATATTATGAAGGGAGGTAAGTAGTTGTCTTGAGAACCACCTTCATTAGCTGAAGACTAGATGATGTTGAAGAGAGTGAGCGTTGTCGCGATGAATTGGCGTTTCGTCCCGGGGGGCTGCTTTGGACTCATCGGTGGTGGTCGCAGCCCCCTTCCACCAGACGCCACAGAACTCTCCCCAGTGACAATGCCCCGAACACACTCTGCTCTGCGCACCTGGAAGGACGTTGGTCAGCTGTCAGATGAGAGCCAGGTGTGCACACATTAAAGCCACTGAGAAGGCTTCGACCACTCTGTACTCTTACGTGCAGTTGGTCTGCACCTGCAGTGAGAAGCACAGTACAGGCGTTACAGGATGACCGAATCGAGCAGCGCCCAGCAGAAGAAACTTGAATTGATGTAATGCCGCGTTGAACGATTGTGGTAAAACAAACTCTACAACGAAATGTCTTACCACGGCGAACAACTTTGAGAGAAGATGGGATGCTGGCTGATGTTCGTTGTGCCACTCCAGTGGCACTAGTCACTCAGGTGGTCACCAATATGAAGGGATTATGGTCGCTGTTGAAGAACCACCTTCATTAGCTGAAGATTAGTGGCACAACGAACACCAGCCGGCATTCCATCTTCTCAGGAAGAAGCGAATACGACGCACCGGTGTCGATCAGGAAGAACAGGTTTGTAGACCTGTCGAAAAGACGAAGGACATCCTGAGACGAAGAAGGCGGAGAGGAAGAACAAACGGAGGGGTGGCCAGCTGGATCCACCGCCTTTATGGACCGCTGGCTAGGGGGTTTCCCGAAAAAGTGCAGGGTTGGTTGCACTTATTCGCTTTCAGGCCAAACCGGTGGTGGTAAAAACAATACCCATTTGGATATTGCTGAGGGCCTGGGGTGGGAGAACGGTCAGAAAAGCGACGACCTGAAGAGGAGCGGTTGCGGGAACGAGAGTCCCTTTGAGACCGTAGCATGGCGGAGATGGACATCAGCTCCGCCTTGATGTCTGCCATGCCATGTTCCAAAGCCGAAAGACGGGTCTCTATACCCGAAAAACGGGAGGAACAGGGGTCGTGAGAGGCGCTGGAGATGGACCAGGGGTACGAGGGATGGGGCGGGTACACCGGGTAAGAAGAAGAAGAAGAAGCAGCGGAAGAGGGAACCGAAGAAACCGCAGGGGTGGGGGAAGAAAAAGTATAAGGAGAAGAAAGCGAAGAAGACAGGGGAGGCAAAGAGGTAGAAGGAATGGGAAATGCCTGAGCTGCAGGAGAAGGGGAGACAGTCACAGGGGCAGAAATAGCAGATATAGCAGGGGCATTGGAGTTGAAACGGCGCAGGAGACCATCTGCCCTCTCTGCTACCTCCTGGAGAGAAAGCTTCGGGTCCATAGACGCTAGAAAATATTGGACGTCATGAGGCAGTTTCTGTGTGTGTGGATGAAACCTGATTCCTGGAGGGTGGGAGGACCACTTAATAAGGACAGCATCTGCACCAGGAGATCAGAAGGCTTCTGATCTCCTAGCGAGGTGCCACGTAGCAACTCCTCATACTTCGCTTCCTGAGTAGGTGCCATGCGAGAGACCAAAAGATCTCGAAGAGCGGTGTAGGGGGTGTCAGAAGAAGATAAGGTGGGAATGGAGTCTCTGATACGGAGCGAGACATCTTCGGGCAAGAAAGACAGAACAATACCGTATCTTGTCTGTTCATCGCCGACGGTGCGCAAAATACCGTCAACGATAGAGAACCATAGCTCAGGGTGGTGCGAATAGAAGGGGGGAAGACGAACATGCGTGGGCGTAGGGGTGGAAGGAGAATCCGTCTCTACCATGACGAGGGCAGGAGAATGGAGCAAGAGAAAAGAAATTGTGAAAGAAGGAAGATAGAGGAGAAGGAAAATGAAGAAAAGGAAACAACAGCACAAACACGACTATAGCGTTTTTTCAAGAGTCCGTGCAAAAATGTAATAATAACTATTTTGTCTCCGGTTGGAAAAACTATTCTGTTTCCGGTTTGAAAACTATTCTGTTTCCTGCTTGAAAATTATTCTGTTTTCGGCATGAACTAATCTGTTTCCGGTGTGAAAAAACTGCAAATAGTGATAAGAGTAACATAAAAATAAAAATAAAATTTCAAAACAAACAATATAAAATAAAAAAAAAATAATAAAAAGTAAAAATAATAATAATAATAATAATAATAATAATAATAATAATAATAATAATAATAATAATAATAATAATAATAATAATAATAATAATAATAATAATAATAATAATAATAAACACATGGAAATAATAATAATAATAATAATAATAATTCCGCTATAGCAGTATCGGCGAAAAATTGATCGTCTTGGAAGATCTGGCGTGGAACTTGAGGTCTGAAAATCTCACTAATACTTGAAGAATGGGTATCCTGGGCCTACTACGGTAAGCCTCTTGTCACTCCTAAGATCATCAATGTTGATTTTTGGGTAGGTAGAGTTATGAAGGTTGCAAGTAAGTCACGGCTTCATACAACACCATATATTTGTAATAGAAAACAATTCCAAAAGTTGTGGCTAATGCTGAACCTATAGCAGAGACCCCAAGATCCTACAAAAATAATACAATAATAATTAGGACTTGGGAGGCTAAATAATACTAACAATAATAAAAAATAAGAAAATAATACATAATTATTATTTATATAGTCATAAATTATGTAGGCTAAGCAATGTTGGAGGCCCGTGGAATGATCAGCCGGAGCCTATTAGTGAAGGCCTACGATGGATTCTACAAGTTTTATTTAAAGAAAAAATTTTGAGCGTAAGGCTCCTACTGAGGCAGCATTATATAATATAATAAAAATCCAGTTCATACCTAATCTGGATTTTCTATCCAAAAAGAAGCTAGCTAAAAAGTTTAAAAAGTAATAATAAACACATATAAAATATTCACTTGCACTGATCACTATGGTTCCACGGGGCCTACATAGTATAATCAATTTATAAAGATATATTTATAATTTATAACTTTTAACATTATTTTCATCACTTCACTAACTTACCACATAGACTGGTAATAAATGTTTTACCATAAAAATGGTAAATTCAGCGTCTGAATAACATAAATAAAAAAAATAGCAAGACGATATCAGCGGCGTGCGTTACAAAAGCTGTTGCTATGCATCATAATTAAACAAAAGAATGCCGACAACCGCACTCTTCGTTCGTTTGAAATTACGCTGCAATACTGTAAATTACCTTGCAAATACCTGCCGTTTGATTACTTTCAGAGTAGCGTACGGCTATATACCCCCTTGCAGTGCCAAAGGCACGATAACTTAATCGAGGTAGCGCGCTGGCCATCGTATATGCCTACCTCTGCTCGATAGTCTAGTAGGAGCTTGGGATGGAGTCTGGACAGGATTTCCAGATTGTGACTTTGATCGGGCCGATTAAACTTTATGTTGTTTCTTAGATGCTAACTATAGACTGAGTGACTGCTTTGTCTCTGGTGACGCTTCATCTTCTGCCAATAAGGTGGGGAGTTGTTATCTCAGATGATTTGAGCAGATTTATTCTCTTCTACAACTAAATCTTTTCTCCTCATAATCCATGTTGGATCGTGCTTGTTCTCTGGCCATCCAGGCTAGAGACAGTGCGTATCGGGAGTGGAAAAATTCTCGTTCCCTCCTATCACTCTTGCTAATTTTCATTCTGCTAGAAATCGTTGCAGGATACTCTTCGACGAGCAAAGCGGGCTTTCATTAAACGAAAGTATGATAACTCTCCTTGGCTCACAAGCTGACAAATCTTTCTCGCCTCTGCCAAAACATCTCTAACAACTTCTGTAAATTCGTCTTTTCCTCCTCTTATTCGCTCTGATGGTTCTGTTGCTAATTTCTCCAACTGAAAAGGCCAATCTCTTTCGCCTCCTATTTTCCTTTTCCTCTAACTCAACCCCTGGACGATTCTGGCATTCCTCCCCCTCCTCTTCTTCCCTCAGGTGTCCTATGCCTCTTGCTTGTGACACATTCCCGTGATCGGGTGCATGGGCTCCGGAAATCTACGAACGTTAGGAAAGCGGGTGGCCCGGCATCCCTCCCCGAGTTTTGAGGGAGTGTGCTTCCGTGCAATCCCCCGCCCCGCGTTCAACTATATTCTCTATGTCTCAATACTAGCACTTTTCCCTCAGTGCTGGAAGCA
>JABUQX010109629.1:0-5000 GCA_015478945.1 Trachelipus rathkii
ACTGAGTCAAAAAAATAGTTCCTTTTCCTATATGGATAGGCAACTTCATTATTTGCCGACCGACTCAATTAGCAGTCATTTTTTTTAAAGAATCCCAATTTAAATTACATTAGCAAGAAATAATAATAATATTATTAATAATATAACAATAATAATTAACTAATTAATTAATTTTATAATAACTTGATCATCTCTTATACCGACTTATTTAATTCATAATTTCATATAGAATCATTGACTCATTCTTCCAACGAGAGTCTGCCATACTCGTTGAGTCAGACTCCTTCTAGGCTAGTAGCTAATTTGCCTCGGCAGACCAGTAGTTTTATTTTCATGTTATTAGTGAGAATGTTTCTGTGTGGAGTTGGAGTTAGTAATAATAAGCTTTTCATATTATTTACTAAATATTAATTTATTACTGATTTTGTGCGCTTTTAATAAAATTGAGCTCTTAGTTTTATAAATACGGGGATATTGAATTCGTATTCGATTTAAGTTTCATTAAAATTACTAAATTTTTTCCCTGTGTTGTAGGCATATATATATATATATATATATATATATATATATATATATATATATATATATATATATATATATATATATATATATTAATATTATTTTATATATATATATCTATATATATCTAAAGTTAAATCCATATATATATAAATATATAGAGATATTTGTATTGTATAAGTTTATATATATATATATATATATATATATATATATATATATATATATATATATATATATATATATATATATATATATATATATATATATATATATAATATATATTGATTTGCCTACTCAAGAATTTTGACCACGAGCCGCCACTGATATATATATATATATATATATATATATATATATATATATATATATATATATGTATATATATAGTTATATATAGTATATATATATATATATATATATATATATATATATATATATATATATATATATATATATATATATATATATATATATATATATATATATATATATATATAAAGGTGGGCACCGTTAATGAGAAAGTTAACGTCGTTAATTCTTAATCGTTAACAAAAAAATTAACGGCGTTAATCATTAAAGCGTTTATCGGTAAAGAATGTAGCGGAAGTTAACGTTAATCGTTAACGTTAACCGTCTTCAATTTTTTTTTTTTTTTTTTTTTTTTTTTTTTTTTTTTACAGTTATCACCACCCACCCACGGGCAGAGCCCTATTCAAGGAGGGGGTGTTGCACGCCAAAATTTCCTCCACTAGCGCAAATTACGCAGATGAACATAGACGCAGGCTTTTAAAGTGAGGGAGATTAAATTCAGCAGGAAACACAGAAGATGGAAGAGAGTTCCACAGAACAGTGGTGGAAGGAAAAAAGGAAACACCGCAGCAAACTAGCCTGGAGTTACCAATATCTACACAAAACTCGTGCGCAGATACAGCACCCCTTGTGCTACTAGGGCGTCGTAAAGGTGGTGGTACGCGAGTGGTAAGTTCCCTCGAACACCTGCCCGATACCTATAGAAGAGAGATAAAGCACCAACATCGCGCCGCAAAGATAGAGGTTCAAGTGAACTGGAAAGTACATAACAGTTTATAAGCCTTTTGGCTTTTGACTCGACCCTGTCCAAAAGCCGGGTGAAACCAAAGCCCCCCAGATATGAGAACAGTACTCTATACAAGGCCGGATGAGACCTTTGTATAGCTGGAGTAACTGAGAAGAGGAAAAAAGTCTCGCAGTCTAAACAGAACTCCCAGTTTCTTTGAGTCCGCCCTAGCAACCGTTGTGATGTGAGGTTTCCAAGACATTTTTTATGTTAAGGCCAAGGATGTTTATATTGTCAACAGGAGAGACGAAAAAAGAGCCGTCAAAAGAGATAGGAAAGTTAGAAGATATTTTAGAGAGGGAGATTTGTAGAAGTTGGGTTTTTAAAGAATTGAATTTCACAAGGTTGAGACGACCCCACCCGCAAATTCAGATCAGCGAGAATAGAATCGGAAAGATTAAGACGAGAGGCAATTCTAGAAGTAAAAGATGGAGCAGAATTGAAATGAGTTGAAGAATGAAAGGTCGAGTCATCGGCATGTGAGTGGATAGAGTTAGATGTGCAGGTGAGAAGATCATTAATGAAAGTAGGAATAAAGTAGGAGATGAGACGAAACCCTGAGGAACTCCACTATTGACAGAAAAAGAAGAAGTCGCTCCATCAACCATAGCCGATGTTTAGCGACTTGAAAGAAAGCTAGACATAAGTAAGCAAAGAGAAGGAGGAAAGGAGGGAAGCTTGGAGAGCAATGATGCGTGCCATACCTGGTCAAATGCTTTGGATATGTCAAGCGCCACTACGCAAGTCTGCCAGTAGTCCTAAGAGCGGAAAACCATAAATCGGTTAAATAGGAAAGTATATCGCCAGTAGACTTTGAACACCAAAAGCCGTACTAGCGATCGGAAAGAAGAGAATGAGATTCCAGATGGTCTAAGAAGTGAGAGTTGAGAAGGGTTTCAAAGATCTTAGATAGAATACAAGTGAGAGCTATAGGGCGATAGTTAGAAGGATCAGAGCGGCTTCCTTTTTTCGGAATAGGTTGGACATGTGCGTGCTTCCAACACTGAGGGAAAGTGCTAGTATTAAGACATAGAGAATATAGTTGAACGAGGGGTGGTGTCAGCACGTAAGCACATTCCCTCAAAACTCGGGCTTTTTCCAACCCTGTGTTAAACATTACTAAACTGGATAATAACCGAGTAAATATAAACACATTTTGAGCCATTGAGAGGAGCGTTTAGGAAATTTTGAAAAAAAAGTTTATCTCTTATCGAAATCGAATCTAATACAATTTAAAATTTGATAAGAAAATATTTTATAAACTCGTAAATTAAGTTAACGGTTAACGGATGTAGGGGAAAATTTTAACTCGTTAATAGACCGTTAATTTTTTTCGAAATTAACGAAAGCGTTAAAAGTTAACGAAAAATTTAACGAGTTAATTAACGGATTAACGCTTTAACGCGTTAATGCCCACCTTTGTATATATATATATATATATAAGATATATATATATATATATTTTTATTATTATTATAAACCTATTTATATGGTTATACCATATATGCATATATATATATTATAATAATATATATATATATATATATATATATATATATATATATATATATATATATATATAAATATATATATATATATATATATATATATATATATATATATATATATATATATATATATATATATATATATATATATAGGTCAGTGTCTAAAGCTGACATCATGTAACTCAAAACTACAACAGCTACCGGGAAAAGGAACACATTGCTGGAATGCTGGTCCAATTTTAGTGTGAAATGTAAAAAAAATAAAGAAAATAAAAAATATATTCGTAAATTACAATAGTTAGCAAAAAGGAATATTTCTCGCAAACCAACCCCCCCAAAGAATGTGAGAATAAAAAAATAAAAAAAATTATTGTTAATAATTATAGTAATATGATTAGAGGGCCTATTTAGAGACCTTTTATTGGTTACTTGTTAAAATAAATAGACTTTCTATTAAATTTTGTTTTTTTTTTTTAACTAAAGAATACCCCAAGGGTATACCGTGTCACTGATGGTAGGAGTCGGGTTTTCTCGGCCTTCCGGCGAGCAACGGGTAGGACTAATTCCCCCCTCCGGAGGGTCTCCGGAACCCCGCTCTTTGGTATTTGGGTGTCGCGGGGTTTCCTCCGCCCTCTCTACGGTATGGAAACGTCCCCTGTGTTCCCGGGTCGGCCTTCGAGCCCCTAAATTGCCTTTGTAATACCTTTTGGCTAAATAATATAGAGATATATATAGTAAAGATATATATATATATATATATATATATATATGTTATATATATATATATATATATATATATATATATATATATACTCATATCCCCACCCCCCCAAAAAAAATAGACAATTTTTGTTTTTTTTTTTTTTTTTTTACATTTTCCGAACCAAAATTTTACAAGGATTCCAAAAATGTATTTCATTTCCCTGTAGCTTTTGTAGTTTTCGAGATATGATTTTTTTTTTTTTTTTTTTTTTTTTTTTTTTTTAGTTTCCTCGGTAAAAATTCTTAAGGATTCCATAATGTATTCCTTCGGTAATGTAGTAGTTTTTGAGATAAGGGCATCGGTGGCCTTCCTAGAGGCCGGTCATTATATATTATATATACATATATACATATATATATATATATATATATTATATATTATTATTACTATTATATATGAAGAAGAAGAGTTATATAGTTTTCTTTTATATTATTGTTACATATATACATATATGTTATTGTTGGTTATTATTATATATATATATATATATTTATATATACAGCATATATATTATATATATATATATTATTATTATTATTATTGTAGATATAAATACATATATATATACATTCTATTATTGTTGTTATTATTATATAGATATATATATATATATATATATATATATATATATATTATATTATTATTATTAGATTATTATTATATATATATATATATATATATATATATATATATATATATATGTTATCCGTGGTGCATTAAGTGGCAAGGTTTTGCACGCTTAGGGTCGTGAGTTCGAGTCCTCGTCAAACGGGATTTGTACTTTCGACTAGTCACCAGGACGGACACGAAAAATTGCTGTTTGTAGGAGATTTTCTGTAATTCATTACAGTTTACGGCATAGTGTATTAATACACTAATCTCAATACCCTCACCTCACTCATCCATAGCCAACACATACAACGGTACAACCTTTAATACACATACAGACACCTACATTCCTATTCGCCTCACGCACAGTAGGTCTGTGAGTCCAGAGCCTAGCCATGCCCACTGTTGGCTGGAATATCATGACTTGGTTCAGACTGAGGCTGGGGTTACTATCACCCTGATAACTGTGCACCTTTCCACTTTGTATGGGCCCACTGGTCGG
>JABUQX010109629.1:15000-30000 GCA_015478945.1 Trachelipus rathkii
ATGTTAGATGATGAACGATCTCGGCAGTATATAGTTAATAAGAATTTTTTTATATTCTTCTTAATTTAAAGTTTTATACTTGGCTTTTTTTATTGGGAGTTGACGACTATTGCAGAAATTATTCGTGTAGTAGTCTATTCCCTTTAACTTAAGTTTCATGTAGTAAGGATTGGAATATTTGAAAAATAAAATCGAAGTATTTTTTAGGAGGTAAAAATTTTGCTTCTAGACACAATCAAAACCAAAAAAAAAATCTGAACCTGGTACACCTATAATAATAATTAATAATACATAATAACTGCATTCCGCAAAAATGAAACATAGATTCAATAAACAAATAAATATTAAAGAAATAAGTAGAGTCAGCATCTGAATTACAATCTTCTTCACAAGCCCTACACTAATTATTATTATTATAATAATAATAATAATAATAATAATAATAATAATAATGCCCAAATATGATAAATTAAAACTAAATAATGGGGATAAATTACCCACACCAGCAGGGGAAGATAAATTCTATGTTTGTTTAAGATTAAAGTAGGTCATGATTATTAATAATATTTTCTGATTAGAGTAACAAAATAGAAAAAAATAAGCCTACCCTATCCAAATAAATAACAACAATTGAATTGCTCAACTAATAACTAAATGACAAAACCTTCCAAATATCAAAGTACGTTTGGGAATCTCAAGTTGTAAAGCTGGACTCCCAAACTGTGTACCACCGCAAAAATTTTGCCTCTAAACTGTGGTCCCAAATTTTCGTTTCTTTTGTGATTTATAATAAATACCACAACTTACACCACCACCTTCTATCATACATGGCGAGTCGGCTGTTAATGGCTGCCATTACTTTTCTGAACTTGTTACGTCGCCTCTAGGTCTATGTGGCGGGTTCGGATACCAGTAGGTGATGAGTGATATTAAGAGGAGAATTGTGATAACCATTACGGTCGGATGGTTCTGAACCAATGATTGCTATCTTCGTACCTTGAAAATAAATAAAATAAATAAATAAAATAAATAAATAATAATAGTTTAAAATTTTTTTTTATTATTTTAGGATAACAGATAGGTCAATGAGTGTGAGAACCTCAGCATAATGAACAAATAATAGTAATAATAATAATAATATTAATATTATTATTAATATTAATAATAATAATAATAATAATTACTATTATTATTATTATTATTATTATTATTATTATTATTATTAACTAGACACTCTTTTCCTCACACATGATACTAAACTAACTAACCTACGATTGTCTAATACTAATAGTACTGGAAATTATTTGAGTGGTTTTAACTCTTCATCAAAATTTCATCATCAGATCAAACTATTTCATCAAAATCCCATTTCTGCAAACCTATTTCCTTCAGAACTGTCTTCAACTTCTTTATGAATCTCTCACAAGTCTCGTAGCTCTAAATTGCTTTCATAATTCAGACTGTAGTTGTTATATTTTCATATATAAAACCATTATTCAATTAAAGTTGAAGTCATGAGCAAACAATATTAGTCAATCATTCTACTCGTAAATATTTCTTTTTTGGGCAATCATTGGCATCCTCAGTTAGCAACGTTAGGACTTTGCTTCTTGTCATTAGGACCATCCGAGAAAGATCCATGGGCTTTCTCAGGTCTACAGAAGATACCAATGTTGGTCAGGCATCGCAGATGCCAGGATACTTTATTCCATTAGTAACAGAGCCCGTCATTCATTAATGTACCTACTTACGGCTAAGTCATGTGTAGCTGCTGTGCAAAGGAGAGAATAACTCACATTCTCTCCTGCCCTGACCAGTCTCGAACTAGGGGCCTCTTCCCTTGCTTTGGCGAGAACTCTACCTATGAGCTCGAGGTTGCTCTCTTATGACTAGTATTTTTAAATTACTACAGTATCATTCTTTCAAATTCAGGCAACCTAACAAAGATAAAGTAACCATGTTACCTAACTAGAAAATGTCAGTTTCCCTACATGCATCACTGACACTCGGACTGATATTCATTCAAAGAGTCACACGTCTAATTTGATTGATGTGCTGTTATTTTCCTGGTGATCAATGAAAATAACAAGAAACGGACAAGTAACAATATAAGTTATTAAAATATATTGTTGGTATTACTATCAATACATACATGCATACAATAATAATAAATAATAATAATAATAATAATAATAATAATAATAATAATAATAATAATCTTCATTAAATTTTAACGACGCATACAATAAATAAGTCAGTAATTATAATAAGGTACTTATGTATAGCCATGATTGTGATTTAGATTCTTAAAGCAATGGGGCACACATTTCAGAATAAAAATTGAGCTTTTTGATTTAAAAGGCCAAAACAAAACAATGTCATATTCGAAAACAACAATAATGCTACGATTCAAAATTAACGTCTCAAGCATACAAATTTCTAGGAATATGTGATACACTTCATAGAAGATAAAATTAAGAAATGACCAACAATAAGGGCCTAAAATAAAACTCAACATCAACAAATAGAAAATATAAGCATTTAAATAAAAATTACCAATCTTTATATTCAATTATATATATATATATATATATATATATATATATATATATATATATATATATATTTATATATATATATATATATATATATATATATATATATATATATATATATATATATATATATATATATTTTTTTTTTTATGTATAGAGCTATATATATAAACAGCTAACATTAACAAATTTCCATACTTAACAACAGTAAAGTAACTAACATAGCATACAAAAACGTAACATATTCACATTACTATCTGGAGGGATGCATTTCAGCAGGCAGGCCTCAACAACTGTCTCAGGCTGTGCCAATAGTTTAAGACCAACGTGCATATTCAAGCTAATAATAATAATAATAATAATAATAATAATAATAATAATAATAATAATAATAATACACACACACAATTGCAATTATAATAATAACCCAATTACAGTGATAGGGGAAAGTGGCAACCTTAATTAGATCACACATTAATATTACATTATTAATACAATAATAATAATAATAAAGGAATATCCAAAGCAGTACTAACTTCTTTACTCGAGATATTAAGAGGATCTGGTGTGTGAGAGTAAGATGAAGGCATTCTGAAGGGGTTTTGTCTGCTCTGGATCCCATGACGGTCAATCACCTGAAAACAAAATAAAAACTTAAAATTGTTACAATTGTTAAATACATCCACGAAGCAAGAAAAATTGAAAGTATATTACCAACATAACTACTATTTAAACTAGCGTACTATTACAATTTGTAGCTCGAGGTAACCAAACGTGGATCTTGGCCCCTTTAAGTCGCATAACTTTTGACAGTTTCAATAGTGGTTAAGGTTGGTTAAAGTGTTTGAAGAGGGACAGGGTTCAAGGCAAACACCTAAGTACTGACATATTCTTAGAGTGTGTTGAAAGTTGAACTGAGTTTTCCACACTCCTCCTCTTCAAACTTAGTTATTCTTTTAGGTTGTAGAGAGTCGGCCTGCTTTCCTAGAGACAAGCATAAGTGAAGATGGAGGACGTACTTACACAGAAATAGAGGTTCTTCATAATAAATTGTCAGTGCTCAAGCAACTAGAAAGTTGAACGTCCATAGTAGGAACATTCAACTACACCTTGAGAAGTATCCTTGATTGACGGTTGCTTCAATGTAAAAGGAGATAGAATAATTTAGAAGACGGTAAATGAAATATATACAACTGAATGGTTGGTCATCACAAGAAACTAAAATTCTACCAGTGATCACACTGACCCTGAATACCACGGAGAAACGCTTCTTGGGGAGTCCAATTTTTTACATTTATCATAATTTCTATTATTACTAGTTATTGTTAGTATTATTAATTCTCATTGCTTTGATTATTAATAATGCCATTATTATTATTATTATTATTATTATTATTATTATTATTATTATTATTATTATTATTATTATTATTATTATTATTATTATTATTATTATTATTATTATTATTATTATTATTATTATTATTATTATTATTATTATTATTAGTATTATTATTTGGGGCGTGTTAGGAGTGAGAAGAATTGATAAATGAGGAATGAACGAATTAGAGAGTTGTGTGGTGTGGAAGAAAGGGGTAAATGAGAATAATGAAAGTACGTTGAGATGGTTTGGTCATGTGGAAAGGATGGATGATAGTCGGTTGGTTAAGCAATGTACAGTGGTGAGTGTGCTGGGAATCGACCGGCTGGGAGACCGAAGAAATAGTGGATTGAGTCAATTAAGGAATGCCTGGAGGAGAGGAATGAGTTTGGCCGAGGCGAGAAGGTGCATAATAGGAGTGAATGGCGGCGTTTTGTGAGGGGGGGGGGTATGTTTGTGACCCACCTGGGCCAAGGGATGAACCCCACATTGACGAGAGATGCAATAGTGATAGTCCGTCGCGGTCCCGAAGCTCTAGGGTGGATTTTCTGACTGCGACGAGTTCTCACTAAAAGGTATAAAGGGGGCGGTAAGGCTGGGCTTTCTTTTCGACTTGCGTCATGTTCTTCTACTACTTTTTTGTTGCCGATGCATGTTACGCTCCTAACCCCCGGTGGTGGTGGTGATTATTATTATTATTTTAAAATCCATAAAATTTACCATTTGGTGATAGAATCTGGTCTAACCAGTTTCAGTAGCCTCTACTGTATGGGCAAATTGTCATTTCATTTTCCTGACTAAGTGGATTTGTGGGTACACATTATTTAAGTATAATAACACCTCAAATTTAACTCATACCATTCAGGAAGTTCAAGGCCACTAAGGTCATGGGTTCAAATTCATAAGATCAGGCTTTCTATGTATGAAGCATTTATAAAGACTGATTTATTTTTTATTTTTGTAGGCTGGAAAGAGTGTAGTATTATAAATGTTGGTTGTGTTTGGTGATGCGTGAGCATAGATTAGTATATATTTACTACACTTCTTACCGTAAACTATAAATTAATTAAGAAAATTTATTAATTTTTAGTTTAAATTCAGGTAACTAGCCTGAGGTATTTTTCTGGCACTCAACCTGCGTCGTATATAGCATGTGTACAAAAGGTTGGAGGAGCCAACCACAAACCCTAAGCGTACAAAGACCATCATTTAGACCACTAAGCTAACATACATATAAAACATGTGTATTTATGAAAGAAAAAAAAATTACCTTAGAATGTTTAAAAAGGTTAGTGTTCTCCATTCTGACGGGCAAATCTGCTTTTGTTCTAACTGGTGTTCCAGACTGCTCCAAAAACATTTTTGGAGTATGGCCATTCATAGTGTACTCCAAGATAGCATCCAAGAGCCAGAAACAATCCTTCTGCAGATGGCTGTTATCCAAACAATTAGAATCACCGTAAACTACAATTCTACCTTCTGATGAAGAGGTATCCAGAGCATCATCGTCCTTAATAAGATTTTCATTATCGCTCGTAACCTTCTCATCCTCTGAACCTGTCTGAAGAAGACCTAAAATTGGAACATCCTTACAAGGACGCTTTTCTGCTTCGATCATCTCGTTGCCAAGATCATTCAAATTTACTCTAAAAACGACACCTTTTTCAGGGAAGGCTCCCAGAGAAGCTCCTGTAGCATAGTGCATTGGATGGTCAGCCAATGTAAAATCTCCTTCATATACTTCGTCAGTTAGGGCGATGCCCCAAGAGGCAAGAAGGTAATTAAGAGCTGGGATATTACTACCTCCGGTCACTGGCATCCAGAGTTGCCTGAAAAAAAAATGGTTATATGCTTTATAAAATTTAGAGAATATAGTGTTAGCTGATATATATATATATATATAATATATATAATATATAGATATATATATAATATATATATATATATATATATATATATTATATATATATATATATAATAATATTAATATATTATTATAAAATTATTTTAATAATATATAATATATATATAAATATATATATATATATATATATATATTAATTATATATAATTTTTCTCTGAGTGCATATCCACATCATTCTCCAGACAACATCTTACAGACATCACCCTATATTCCCCATGTCATATACACATACTTATATCCACACCCCTCTTCTAGACACCATCTTACAAATATCCCTATCCCTTATATCCCTAAGTGTGGGGTAGAAAGAATTGCCCACAACGTATATTCTGCGTGTCGTAGAAGGCGATAAAGGGAAAGGTAGTAGTTAGAGTTGGTGCCCACTGACCACTTATTCTTTTGCCAGAAATGCTTAATGCATGCCCTCGGAGAAAGGTCGTTTTGATCGCCGTAAGCGACTTATATCTTTCGGGGAAAATGTATAATCGTATGCGTACATGGAATGTCAGAGGAATAAATGTTAGAGAAGAGGAGAGAGGTGAAGGAGATGGATGTATTAGAAAAGAGAAAATTTGATTTCTTCAAAATGACTTAAAACAAAGATGAAAGGTAACGGTGAAAATGAGTGGTGTGGTGTGAAATGTTTATGTGCTGGTGTGGAAAGGTATGAGAGAGGGAGAGAAGGAGTTGTAATTCTAATGAAAGACCTGTGGTACAGAGCTATGGTAGATTTTGTTGGCGCTAGCAGTAGAATTCTAATGGTTAAATTTAAGTTTGAAAAGGTCAAGGTAAGTGTGGCTATGACATATGGTCCATCTGAGGGTAATGTTGAAGAGAGTGCGATTTTTTTGGGATAACCTGAATGATGTTTTGGATGGAGTGAGTAGGAGCTTCAGATTGATTGTGCTGGGTGACCTAAATGGTTGGATAGGTGATCAAAAAAGGGATGGCATAACAGTTGGCTTTGGGGTGTCGGGAGAAAATGAGAATGGTAGGAAGGTAATTGATTTTTGTGAGGAGAGAGGTATATGTGTAAGTAATACTTTCTTTAAACACAAGAGTATTCATAAGTATACTAGAGTTGGTGTAGATAAAGATGGTATCGAAGTGAAAAATGTGATCGATTTTGTGCTGGTGAAGATGTTAAGTATGTGTTCGATGTTAAATCACTGAGGGGGTTAGGAATGGGATTATCGGATCATTACGTTGTTTTATGTAAAATTAAGTTAGTGGGGGCTTGGATGGAGAGGAAGGTGATAAGGAAGGAAGTGGGTAGAATTAAGAGTGAGAAGTTAAGTGATCAAGTAATAAGAATAAGTATTTATGAGCGCTTGCAAATAAATCAGTTGAATGTGAACAAGTTGAAACTTAACAAATCTGGAAGCATATGAAGAAAGCGGTTGTTAGAAGCACAAAAGAAGTATGTGGATGTACTAAAGTAGGAAGCAAGAATGTTAACAGAGAGTGGTGGATTAGAGAGGTGATGCAAGCAGTCAAAAGTAAAAAGAAAAGTGGTTGAATGGACTAAAAGCCAATGATGAGGTTTCAAAGGAAAGATGTTTGGAATTTTATAAGGAGGAAAAAAGGAATACTAAAAGATGGATACGTAGGAGGAAAAAATAAGAGCTAAATGCAAATTTTGGAAGGAGGATGAATGGCGACTTACAAGGGAATAGGAAGCTCTTCTGGAAGGAAGCGCGAAAGGTTAAGAATAAGATTAAGGGGAATCTGCTTAGAATAATGAATAGGAATGGTGCTTTCGTAACTGATGAAATGGATGTAAGGGGAGTGTGGAGGGACAACTACAAAAATATGCATAACATTGGCAGTAATAAAGGGGTGATAGTGAATGTGTGTGGGTTTGATGGTGCAAGAAAGAATAGGTATTTTGAGAATGAGGTCGTTAGTAAGGAGGAGGTAATAGGTAGACTGAGAAAGTTGAAGAATGGTAAATCTGCAGGTATAGATGAAATTACTGGTGAAATGATCAAGAACGGAGGCGAGATGGTGATTGAATGGATTTGGAAGTTGTTTAACAAAGCGTTTATGGAGGGTATAGTTAAGAGGGATTGGAGGAGAGCAGTAATAATACCCTTATATAAGAGTAAGGGGGGATAAGGTTAACTGTAGGAATTATAGGGGTGTTTAAGGTATTGAGTGTTAAATATACAACTGACTAACAAAATATTGAGAAAAATGAAGAGATTATATTGTATTTAGGTTTATGGATTCGCAACAGGGGTATTAATAGGATTAATTAGGAAGCTCTGTGGCCAGGTGCTTAGTGATATTGGTGTTGGGTGGTAGGTATATACCGGATGGAATCAAAAGTATGTTTATGACGATGGAGAAGCACGTGTAAGAATTAATGGATGAAAGTGATATTGGTTTGAAAATTAATAGCGGAATTGGAGGCAGGGATGTATGTCTCCTTGACTATTCAAATTGTATATGGATAGCGTTATGAAAGAATTAAAAGTGGGTGTGTGGCAGGAAAGGTGTTAGAATGATGAGAGATGAAGAGAGTTGGAGGGTGCCCTACTCATTTTATGAGGATGATTTGGTTTTGTGTGGCAATTCTGAAGAGATGAGAAGATTGATAGAGGGATTTGGCAGGGTGTAAAAGGAGGGGTTTGAAAGTACATGTAGATAAGAGTAAGGTTTATTGTTGTGAGTGAGGACAGCCTCCGGTGTGAAGTTTATGCTGGATGGTAGTGAGCAACTGGAACAAGTGTCGGAGTGTTAAAATCATTAGGAAATATGTGGCATGAAGAAAGGGAACGTGGCTGATGAAGAGTGTAGTTAGGAAAGTTGTGAATGGCCAGGAAGGTGGCTGGAACAATTAAAATACTTGGTGAATGTAAAGGGACTAAAGTCTTTGCACTACGGTCTTACAGGAAGGTGTATTGATGTTACCTGTGTTTAAAATGTATAAGTAGTGAAACTATGGTTTGGAATAAAAGGATTTATAGATATAAAGGGTAAATGATACAAGATGAACTGTATGAACTTGAGGGGAATTAGTTTATTGTCTGTTGTTTAAGATAAAAATAAGGAATGAACGCATTAGGGATTGTGTGGGTGTGAAGAAAGGCGTAAATGAGAGAATAAAAGAGAATGTTAAGATGGTTTGGTCACAGGAAAGGATGGATGATAGTCGGTTGGTTAAGAGGATGTATTAGTGGTGAGTGTGTTGGGAATCGACCCGGCTGGGAGACCGAAGAAAAAGTGGATTGAGTCAGTTAAAGGAATGCTGGAGGAGAGAAATGCGAGTTAAGCAGAGTCGAGAAGAAAGGTTCCCATAATAGGAGTGAATGGCGGGGTTTTGTGAGGGGGTATGGTTGTGGACCTGTCCAAGGGGATAAATCCCACATTGACGAGATACCCTAGCGAGGGTTCATTGCAGTCTCGTGAAGTCCTAGGGTGAAATTTTGGACTGTGACGAGCTCACTTAAATGTATGGAGGAGATCTTAAGGAGGGGGGGGGGGCTTTACTTCCGACTTGCGTCATGCTCTTCTGTTTAACTATTCTCATTATTATTATTATTATTATTATTATTATTATTATTATTATTATTTATTATTATTATTATTATTATTTAAAGGAAAAATGAGGCTTATTTAAATGATAAAAATTACTTCTTTCCCTTCTGCTGATAAAATTACGAAAATAATAATAATAAAACTTACTTGGTATTCTCATCATAAAATTTGACTTTCCTCATGACACTCGTATTGTACCAATCGGCAAACACAACCAGAGACAAGCCGCTTTGTATATCCTGTCGTAATTTAGTAACTTCTTCAGGAAAGAACTCTTCTTCGGGATCAACAACTAAGAGGGTGCCATAACTGGAGGCCTCAAAGCAAGTAAATGGGTATCCGAGGACCTCCACATAATAACCATTGTTCCTCAAATGTTGATACATATCCTTGAAGTTTGTATGTATATGATCAGCATTCCAATCAAGTGGATCACTTTTCATACGAAGGTTATCCCTTGGGAAATACCCAGGAGGATATCTTAAATTATGAAATTGGTCCCACAAAACTCTCTTGTGTTTTGGAGGGGTTGGAATTATTTTGGCTTTGAGGGGAAGTCTTATCTGAGATACCCTTGGCTTGGTTTCTCCTTCATCTGGGGGGGATTCTATTGAAACACTCACATGGCCTCTTGCGATACCCTCCCAATTCGAAGCTTCCTCAGAGACAGTTACCCATACTGCCATCCAGCCAGACCATGGCCATAAAACATCTGAATGAGTAAAAGCAATCTGTAAGTGATGTCCAAATTGAGGGGTGTAAGGGTGCCATGTTGGACCTTCAACAATTTTCCCTGATACTCCCATGCCATTAAGAATAGTAACATTGATAATAGTGGGCATGGCATCAAAATAAAGTGGTTGAGTACAGTATGGCCACATATACTGGCACTCTGTAAGATCAATATATGATGGACTCAAAGAAGCTTGAGGTTTGTATTTTGAAAGGACTTGATATGCTTTAACTAGGTCAAGTTTACCATGCCCTTGCTCGAACATATTAACTCCTGGAAGTCTACGAGCGGAAGCCATAAGGGCCTGCTTCATGCTAGCAGGATTAATAAAACCACCACGGTGCAGAACGCCACTTGCAAGTAATGTAACAGCTCCGGCAACTACAGGAGAGGCTACAGAAGTACCAGAAAGTTGACGACATTTTCCCTCAACACTCGATCCTTGGACCAGAGATCCATAAGTAACAATGTCTGGCTTTACACGCCCATAACCGTAAGGGAGTTCCCATGTAGTCATTCCCCTTGACGAAAATCTTGCAATCTGATCCTCAAAGTTTATTCCACCCACTCCGATAACATCCATCTGATCTGCAGGATTATTTAAAGTTCCATAGAGTGGACCATCATTACCAATTGCTGATATCATTATGACTTTGTTAGCGGTCAACTCCCAAACTTTGTCCACAAAAGGATGGTCCATAAAGTCTGGGCCACCAATACTCAAATTAAGAATGTCAACCTTTTTCAAGATGGCGTAGTTAAAAGCATCCAAAAACCATGAAGTGTAAGAAACTTGATTGTTGGTAAATACCCGATAAATATGAAGCTCGGCATCAGGAGCAAAGCCCAAGCACGCTTTACCAGTAGAAGCAATAACACCAGCGACAAAAGTCCCATGACCAAGCCCATCATCAAGAGTTTTCTCATTGGTCCAATTAGTTCTCTCCTTTATCTTCTTAAAATGGGGATGAGATTTCGAAAGGCCAGTGTCAAATATTGCAACCTTCACTCCTGCCCCTAAATAAATTTAAAAATAATCATATTTGTTTAGTGTTCACAAAGTAATGAAATAAACGATTGAACAGAAAAAAGAGAGAGAGGCAATCTTACCTGTTATCCCCATCCCCCATAAAACATCTGCTTGTAAAATGGAAGTAATTTGTCTAGGAACTGATCGCAATAATTTTCTACCGGTATGACGCCCTGTGGTTTGCCAAAATGCTGTTCCCTGCATCCTTAAGTGGTGAGTTTGCCAAAATGCTGCTTTCCCTAGCATGTAAAAAATTTTTAATCATACATATATAATTCAATTTATAAATTATATATAATTAATTAATATATAATTATTTACTATATAATAATTTTATAAATATATATTATAATTATCTTTTATTAAGCGTACTATTAATAAGGTATTATTTATAATCACTAAATTTAAAAATATTAAATAGAACTATAAAGAAATATAATGAAAATTAAACAATATATATTAAAACAATTATTTATGCAATTGTTTCTTTCTAATAATATCATCTTATATTGCTAAATATCATAAACCCATTTCCGCAATATAATCTTTATACCTCAATCTCTCTCAGTCCGCGTGCGAAGAGCCCTTTCCGTTCCAAAAAGTATCATCAAAAAAATCTCGAGGGAAATAAATTCTAAAGTGAGATACGCCAAGCAGTAACCTTTTCTCATTTGTCTCTCTACGATAAGCTGTGTTCTTCCAAGTAATATCTTATTATACTAAGAAATACTTTCTCCTCCAAGATATGAGAAACATTCCAAGCAAATTTTACTCTTGCCTCACTATATCAGAAATAGACGGGAACAGGCGAGGTGCACTACCGAGATTAAATCACAAGCGACCATACCACACATAAGAGTAGTTGAGTCGTTACCCTGTATACAGAGACATAAGGAGGAGCGTGAGATCTTACAACCTATCCCAATTGTTTATAGAGCTCAAAGATGTAATCATGAAACTTATCCTTGAGCCTAAGAGGTGTTATATTGAGTCCTTTAGTACGACAATAAACGGATTACGAACCAAATGAGAAACTCCGGAAGAGAGTGATAATTTATTTCATGAGAGCCTAATAAACTATGTGCATCAAAAAAATCAAGTGATCAGGCGTAAATCTTGAAACAGATCTAGTGCTGTCATGACAGCACGAAAAAAAATAAAACTTTAAATTTTTAAAGGATAATCTGCACTTAAAGAATTCCCATTAACTTGTTATCTTGGTAGTATCTTAATTAAAGACTCTAAAAACTAAATCAGACAACTGAAATTGTGAAGCCCTAAAATCCTACATTTTTTCTTTTTAATTAATCATCTCTTTTGCACCAATCAAATTACTAGTTAAAAAATATGTAAAAGACAACATGAATTCATAAGACTTATAATACTTTACTGGAATGCAAAAATTGTATAAACTATGAACACTTATTTTAGTTTTGAACGAACAGAAAATTTTAAACAGACATTACTATTAAAAAATTTAAGAAATACAGGTACTGTGGTTATCCCTCAGTGCTAGTACCCTGATATCAGTCCCCAGTATAAAATAAAAAAGCGAGAATCTAGATACCAATGTAAAGTCTCCTTAATAAAGAACTCAAACGAAAAACTGTGTCTTCTTATCTCCTCAACGGTCTTGAAGAAGGCCATTTTCCCATATTCTAAATCAAATACAACTTAATCTTTGGTCATCATTCCTCATTCTGACTCAGCTAAGCTACCAGCTAACCAAATAATAATCATTGAGAAAATTCACCTTTTCAATTGCTTCTAATCTTTCCTCAAATATCAAACTTCCTTACATATGAGTCTCAGATTCATATACCAGGCTTCTCCACTCTTTCATTTAAATATAAATATTTAAATAATGTAGTCTTACGTTTTTATTCTCTCAATCGTTTCATTAGTTAAAACGTGTAAAATAGTAGTATATCTAACAACCCATTCTCTGTTATGAGGTATAAACAGTTAATACATCATCTTAGATGGTCCTGTGGAATGAGATTCCTTTAAGGGCTCATAATACCATTGTTATTTCTCCCCTCCTCAATAATATATCTAATATATAATATACTAAAATAAGTATATATATATATATATATATATAATATATATATATAAATTATAATTATATCTATATATTATAATATATATATATATATTATATATATTATATATATATTATTATATAAATATATAATATATATATATATATACATATATATTATATTATATATATATATATATATATATAATATATATATATATATATATATATATATATATTATATATATATATATATGATATATATATATATATATATATATATATATATATATATATAAATCCTATTTATATTAAAAAAATTAGTCAATAAAGAACATATGTTACAAATCTATAGAGGGTATATTAAGGGTATTAAAATACTTTCAAATATAATACTGATTAAAGCTCTATATCTGGAGTACCCTGATAATAAAAAGTAAATATATTAATATATATATAAGTAAGTATATATATATACAGGGTAAATTAAATTTTATTTTAAGAAGTAATCAATCCTACTAGGTACGTTGGCACAAGACTCCAAGAATTAGTGTTATAAATAAATGGAGGATATAATAGAATACCGTCAATAAGGAGTTTGAGTATAGGTGGTGTTCTGAAGATAGAGGCATAAACTAAGTGAGAAGGAATAAACCTAGAAGTTATATTTAAAAAGTATAATTGAGATTTATGTATATTAAGATAATATATTATATATATTATATAATATATATATATATATATATATATATATATTAAAATAAACACACAGAAAGACAAGCTAAATTTAATACATAAAAACAAAATATAAAACCAAAAATAGAGGATAAAACTACAGTTTTGAAGGAAGGTGAGATAAATGAATGGAGATGTAGAAGTGAATAGGAGGCTCTTCTGGAAATTAGTATGAAAGGTTAATAAAGAGAATAAGGGGAATCTCATAGAATAATAAATAGGGACGGTAATTTCGTGACTGATGAAAATGGATGTGAGAGAGTGTGGAAAAAAAACAACTTTGAAAATATGGCATAACATTGGCAGTCATGAAGAGGTAATAGTGAAATGTGTGTGGGTCTGATGGTATGTTAAAAAAGAAATGAATATTTTTGGAGATGAGGTTATTAGTAGGGAAAGGAAGCTAATAGGCTAGAGTAGAAAGTTTGAAAGAATTAGGTAAACTGCGGTAGAGATGGAATTCCTGGTGAAATGGTCAAAGAATTTAAGCGAGATTGTGATTGACTGGATAAGGGAGTTTGTGTAACAAAAGCATTTATGGAGGGTATGGTTCTGAAGGATTGGAGGAGAGAAGTAATAGTACCCTTATATAAGGGTAAGGGAAACTCTAGGAACTATAGTGGAATTAGTTTATTGAGTGTTGTAGTGAAGAAATATGCCAATATTTTGGTTGAAAAAGTGCGTCGACTGACTGAGGGACTGATTGGCAAAGACAAGGTGAATTTAGAAGAGGTAGAGGATGTGTGGATCATATCTTTACATTGAAACAAATGATTGAGAAAATGAGAGAAGAATAAATTGTATTTAGGTTTTATGGACTTCCAACAGGCGTATGACAGGATTAATAGGGAAGCTCTGTGGCAGGTGTTAGTGATATATGATGATGGTGGTAGGCTTCTGAATGGAATCAAAAGTATGTATGACGATAGTGAAGCGTGTGTAAGAATAAATGGAGTTGAAAGTGATTGGTTTAATATTAATAACGATGTGAGGCAGGGATGTGTTATTCTCCTTGGTTATTCAATTTGTATATGGATGGGGTTATGAAAGAATTA